>CATIWR010092804.1:0-11314 GCA_949677035.1 Omphalea diandra | reverse complement strand
AAGGGGTACATCTCCTCGGTTAAGGATGTCATAAGCCATGATTGAAGGAACTAGTATTTTTTGAACCAATCCACAAATTCTGGATTTGGTTTTGGAATGAGATCTGTATCTGAAATAGGGATGGTTTTAGGAGGTGATAGTTTTGTTCCATCAATGAAATCGTGCAAATCTTGAAAGTTTAAGATAGGGCCGAATTGAATTTTCTACGCAAGATAGTTAATGAAATTCAATTTAATAGAGAAGGAAGAAGAAGAATTGATGGACGAATTAGAGGAGGAAGAAGATGATGAAGAGAGAGGAACAAGAACCATATTGGATCAAAGCTCTGATACCATGTAAATAAGAAGAAGAAAAGAGTTTGCAGAAAAAAATGCGTGATTGGTAAAGGCAGAGAACCAACCTTATATACAGATCTAATTTCCTTGTATACAAACCTATAATTAGGCCTATAATCAAGCCTATAATCAAACCTATAATCAAACCTATAATTAAGCCTATAATCAAGCCTATAATCAAGCCTATAATCAAACCTATAATTAAGCCTATAATTATGATAATTACTACAATTAGAAGATAAACACTAAATAAGAAATTTATAGTACAAGACATAAAAATATTCATATGATTAACACTAACTATCCCTTTTTTCCCCTGGAAAATCCAAAACAGGATTTCAAAATGCTAAGGCATTGATAATTTCATTTGGATTGCGATTAAGTTATAACAATATTCATGAACATCTATGTCAATCCCTATCTGCTTACACTGTAAGACTAGAATTTCTGAACTTCAAATTAAAGGGATTAGTCACCTTGGTGGGTCTTCAGCCTTTAGTGACATGATGCTCTAATTTCACTTCCTATTATTCATCCCAAATAGCAAATAAATGTTGTATTGCTCACAAAAAATTGCACTTAACTTCTAAAGACACTAGAAATTAAGAAGCCTGTTCAAATTCATAGATGAATCATTGTAGAAACTGGTCCATTTTGATCAGCATGCAAGTCAATCAGGAACGTCCAAGAAGAGATGAACAAAAACTTTGAAAAATGGAAAGCCAATGAACTTCATAATACAGTACTGCAAACAAGTATATATATTCATAAAACCATCTCAAATAACATCCAAACGTACATAATACAGTTATTTTGAGCTCACCAAAATTAGGTCTATTTTACAGTCGAGAACGAATAAAAATTCTCTTCTTTTCAGGTTCCATAATGTTCAATCTCCCATTGCCTTCATTTGATCCCTTCTTCAGAGGATATTTTCCTTCGACAATTTCTGCTGATGCCTCACTTTGCTGCTTTAACTTTACCATGCCATCCAACATATCCCTTACTAACGTCTCTTCCACCGATTTAACATCTGCAGGTTTCTTACAGTTATTTAAGGGAAGTGAAGCTGGTGGATTCTTGAATCTCTCTTGCACAATCTTGTAAAGTTTCTTTGGACCTACAATATTTTAAACATTATGCGAATTGAATTGAGGGATAATAAAATACTAAAATGAAGTGTCCACATTTTTCTCCAGTTCACCAAATTAAAACTAGAATCAAGATCAACAAAGATGAGGAAGATCTTATAAAAATGCTCAACATATAAAATAAAGCTATGCGTATTCTGTGTATAGTAAAGGCTAGCTCAAAACTGGAAAAATTTTTAAGTAAAATCCTGTTGCCTCATCCTCCAAGATATCAAAACCATACTTAGTATACCTTATGTATGAATTGAAAAGAGAACAATGCTTAGTTCTTGTACTCAGTATACCTTATGCATGAATTGCAAAGAGAACCATGCTTTGTTCTTTTGCTTAGTATACCTTATGTATGAATTGAAAAGAGAACAATGCTTAGTATTTGTACTTAGTTTCATTTAGAACAAGTTCTTTTGAGTTTGATAGTTTACTAGCATCTTTAGGCTATATGCAAGAATGAACTCCTGAAAATGAAATCAGATCAATTCAATCAAACTTCAAATGAACAGAAGGGACCAAATAAAGAGGAAAAGCTAAATATCACAACAGGGCTAATAAACAAATGACGAGAAAAATCCTTCAATTATCACCAAAAAAACAAAAAAAAAAAAGATAGAAAGAGAACACGAAAGCTCTTTTTTTTTTTTTGTTAACTTCAACGATGGATTTGGGTTAAGTTAATGGTTTGTATCTGTGATCCAAATTCAAAGGACTTTCCCTAGGGAAGTAGTAGCACTTCAACCATGCCATTACGTATGTATCAAGTAAAAATGAAATTCTTCAGCTACATAATTTTTGGAGTAAAGCATAATCCGATTTGAACGTCTAACACGAGCCTTTCAACTGAAGGAGTGCATCCCTATGCTCCAACTCAACTCTGTGTTCACAAATATATAAAAAATTACAGGTTAAGTTGAACTACAATAAGCTGTATAACACAAAGACGAACTCATTTACGAAATTATTAGATTTAAATGAAATTAATATTAATGCAATTTTGTCTTTGCTTCATCATATTGAAATCATTTCCAGAACTCTAAAATTTAAAACTCGAACCCAATTCGGAGTCCAATTAACCCTCAAAAAAAAATTTTATAATATGTATTCAATTTTTTCACCCTAATTGACCCTCGTTGGAATTTACAGTTGTGGAGGAGAAAAACAGTTCAGATTTATGCAATAAGCACAGAACAATACTCAGTACCAATTAGCTTAAGAAAGCAGATTGGAAGCCTAATTATACCTAATACCTGGCTTAATCAAGCAATTCAAACGCAGAATTCTTTACGAAGTTAAATCGTAATGAAAAGAACTAGATAACGAACCGGTGATGCCCTTGAAAGAGACATCGACGGAAGAATCGACGGCAAATTTAAGCAGGTTCGTCAACATCCGTCCAATCTTGTCGTCAGGGCGGTGTGGATTTTTCAGCTTACGAGCTTCGTCAATTTTAATGGCGTTTGCCATTTTCGCTATTCAGTGCTAAGCCAATATGATTAATTAATTTATTTTTTGGGTTAATTATATGACAGACTTGAAGTTGTTGTAGGCGTTGGAGAAAATGAGATTCTCTTGAATAAGACAAAAGAGCAAAATATTTTTTGAGTTGGAGTTTTTTTAATTTTTTTTTTCAAAATCAATGCTTAATTGTTTTTATTTATTATGATAGTTAAATACTTATAATTCTTCATTTATCCCTCAAAAAATAATTGGAAAATCGCATAATTTTTATTATAATTACTTCATTTAGATCCTCATTGAAAATTAAAATTTTAAAAAAATTTAATAAAAAAGATTTCATTTCAATAATTCTCTTATTTAAAAGTCTACATTTAAAAAATTCAATTCTTTCATTTGAAAAAAAATGAATTGACAAGAAAATCAACTTAATCAAAAGTCATAAAATTTTGAGAGATTCTCTTGTATAAGATAAAAGAGCAAAATATTTTTTGAGGTAGAGTTTTTTTTTTTTTTTTTTTCAAAATCAATGCTTAATTATTTTCATTTATTATGATAGTTAAATATTTATAATTCTTCATTTATCCCCTCAAAAAGTAAATGGAAAATCGCATAATTTTTATTATAATTACTTCATTTAGATCCTCTTTGAAAATTTAAATTTTAAAAAATTTAATAAAAAATATTTTATTTCAATAATTCTCTTATTTAAAATCTATATTTAAAAAATTCAATTCTTTCATTTGAAAAAAATGATTAGACAAGAAAATCAAATTAATTAAAAGTCATAAAATTTTGAGAGAATTCATTATAATTAAAAAATTTAGATAAAATTATTCTATTAACTTTGTAACTTAAATTGACACAATATTCATTTTAACTAAAAAATGGTATTTAAAATAATTTTAATTAATTATTCAACTGGATTTTATCAATTTAAAATTTATTTGAAATAATAAAATTTTATCATTAAAATAAGAAAATTCTATTAATAGAATATTTTCTTCTCTTTTTTTTTTTTTTTGGCATGCTTTGATCCAAATATAGCTTTAAATTTATACAAGAACCAATCGGTTGTATACATATTGCAAATATTATGATTACAAATTTTTCAATTATAATTCTAATATAAAATTCACATTATATTAAAAAGTTATATATTAGACTTAATGACCCACAAAAATCCAATCTTTTATGCAAATTTTTAATTGTATCTAAAAATTTTAATTTTATCAATTATACCTTAATTTGATGAATTAATTTCAATTGTATTCCAACTTAAAATCAACGTTTAGTAAAATATATATTTAGACTTAGTTGACTCTTATATTTTTTTAATTAATTCAATTAAATCCAAAATTAAGTTTAAATCTTATAAGATAATATTTGTAATTTTTACTTAATTTAAATATATTTTTTAATTTTTACTTAATTTAAATATATTTTATAAAAATATAATATTTTCATTTTTTTTTCGTTGATAAATAATTAATTGTATATTAATTTCATATTTTAAATTATAAAATTTTATTGTTATATATTTAAATAATAAACTAATAAATCTTTAATTTTTATTTCAAGGATATATTTGTAATGTTCAGGTTGATAACATGTAATTAATTTTTAAAAAAATTTCTTAGAAATTTTTATTATAAATGGTTTAAATAATTTATTATTTATAATACATAAATTAATGTTTTAAGAAGATATTGAGAATTTTTTTTTCAAATGAGAGATTGAGATATTTTATAAATTGTAAATTTAAGTTTTAAATTTTAAAATTGTAAATTTAAATATAAAATTATCATATAAAGTATATAACAAATATAATGAAGTGAAAATAGGATTAAACTGAATACAATAATAAAAATATCATCTTAATTAAATTCATGTAATTGATTTTTAAAATATTTTTTAGAACCTTTTATTTTAAATGGTTTTTAAAATATAAAATTAATTTTTTAAGGGTAGATTGAGAGACTTTTTTAGAATGAAAGATTAAGAAATTTTATGTATTATAGATTTAAATTTTAAGAATTTTAATTTTTTTAAATTAAAATTTATCATATAAAATTACAGAATAAATTTAATTAAGCAAAAATGAGATTAAATTGAATAAAAAACAAAAATATCACTTTAATTAAGCTAATGTAATTAATTTTTTGAATATTTTTAGAAATTTTATCTTAAATAGTTTAAATAATTTATTATTTAAAATGTAAAAATTAATTTTTAAGCAGATTGAGAGGAATTTTTTTAAAAAAATGAGAGATATAGAGATTTTATGAATTATAAACTTAAATTTTTAAATATTTAAATTTGAATATAAAATTAAAATTCATCATATAAAGTACATAATAAATTGGATTAAGTGAAAATAAGATTAATTTAAATAAAAAATAAAAATATCATATTAATTAAGCTCTAAACATAATTTTGAGTTTGATTGAACTAACTAAAAAAGTATAGGGGTCAAATGCACTTTACTAAATTTTGATGTTGACTTTGGTACTATTGAAATCAATTTATCAAATTAGAACATAAATGACAAAATTAGAATTTTAGATACAATTGAAAATTTGCATAAAGATGTGGGTTTTTAGAGTCATTAAGCCTATATATTAATTAAGTATACACAATTTTTTCTACTTAAAAAAATAATCTTTTTAATATATAATTCAATGTTATATTAAAATTATTATTTTAACTTTAATTATCAAATTTTTATACATAATATAGTGAATTTAAAAATTTTAATATATATATATATATATATATATATATATATATATATATATATATTGCATGGTTTTTTTTGTTAAACTTAATTTTGATGGTATTGTAATTGATACAAGTTCAATCAATAGAGCCATATGAGTAATTTAAAGCTTTTCTTTTTTTGTCGATTAATTATCAAGTTATTTTACAATTTTAATTAATTCTCAATTTCTATATTTAATAAATTTATTTTGAATAGATATCAAGATAATTCAATTGTCAATATAAAATTATTATCTTTGAATTTTGTAAGTTGAATTATAAAATAGCAAATAGTCGATTTGATATTCTTAGTGCCAACTTAATCTAAAGTTTATTATTTGTTAACGTGAATTAAGCGTGAGACAATATTGGCATATTACTAGGAGTGATGTGTTTAGGACTGTTTTAGAGATTTTGTTGGGTAAACCAATATTTTGAAAATCGAACCAAATTTGTTGATCATACTGATAAATTTAGGAATTAGACTAATATTCAATTCAATTTGAATCAAATCAATTTTTAACTTTATTTTTTATTTTTATTATTATACTTATATTTATATATTTTAATATTTTTTCAAAACTTTTAAAGTTATTTTAATAATATTTTTTAAAATTTTATTTATTATTGAATCAATTGAATTAGACTGATTAGACTGATTGAATCGCGAACTAGTCAATCGACTGACTTACTAACCGGTTTGATTTTAAAAACGTTAAGGTAAACCTTTTCCAGATTGCATTAACCATACTTTTCATAGTCTATAAAAAAAATTCAGTTCACATGTGACTTTCAACCCATTTTCTTGAGTGACGTCTTATATAAAATAGTGTCCAAAGTTATTGTTAATATGTTGAAAAGTGTGCTCTCAAATGTTATTTATGTTACCCAAAGTGCCTTTATGAGAGACTTACAGCTAATAATATTCTTATTGCTTTTGAATGTTTTTATCATATGAAGAACAAAGCTAAGCAGAAGTTGGGTCTTATGACCCTAAAGTTGGACATGAGCAAGGCATATGACTAATATAGAGTGGAATTTTTTGGTATGTTATGAAAAAATTAGGTTTTTACGAATATTGGATTAATTGAATTATGTCTTTCATTTGTTCAATTTCCTATTATGTTGTGCTTAATGGCAATCCAACTAGTTTAAATCAGAAAAGAGTTTGAGGCAAGGCGACTCCTTCTCTCTATAACTATTCAATTTAGATGCAGAAACTTTACCGGGACTTATCAGGAAAGTAGAGGTGGATAGATCTTTGCATGAAATTAAAGTTGCCAGGCATGCTCCCTTAATTTTCCTTTTTTTTTTTTTTTTGCTGATGGATCTATCATCTTTGTAAGAGCAAGTGAATGAATGTGTCGGGGTAAATTGCACCAATGATCACTAAAGTATACTCATAATTTTATTGTGATAGTATCTTTTTAATTTTGATCAATTTGATCATATAATTACTGTTCTAATAAGATGTAATTAGCCAATTTCTCATCAAATTATTTGATGTGGCAGCCAAAGTTGACTAAATAGCTAGGATTATGACACTTGACATAGAGGTTCTACAAATTAAACATGAAAAGTATCGATAACAGTAAAATATTGTTCAAATTCAGCACTTACAGAATTAGTTGACTGATGTTTCTTTTTTTACTTTTCAATTTATAATTCTTTTATAGTCCATTTTATGTTTTTACATTATTATTATTAAACTCTGAATGTCCATTTGCTAATTATATCATATTAAAACAATAATCATAGTTTAGTGATTAAAATTAAAAAGATGTTATCATAACAGAATTATGAGCATGCTTCAGTGATCGTTGATGCAATTTACCTGAATGTGCTGTTATAAAGAATATCCTTGCTTGTTATGAAAGAGTTTCAGGACAACAAATTACCTTGGAAAAGTCAGCACTCTCCTTCAGTAAAAATGTGTCTCCAATCCTTAAGCAATCAATGACAATGCAAATGGGTGTTCGTGAAGTTAGTGCTCATGAAAAATATTTAGGTCTTCCAACTTTAGTAGGAAGGTTTAAGTCATACATTTTTCAAATGATGTCAAATCGGCTTTGGAAAAAACTAAAGGCTAGAAAGGAAAGTGTCTTTCAATTACTGGTAAAGAAATGCTAATTAAAGTTGTTGCCCAGGCGATACCCACTGACTCTGTGAGTGCCTCCAAGTTACCAACAACTATTTGTGATAATCTTGAATCTCTTTTTATGGGTTTTTGGTGAAGTGATTCAGACAAAGAAGTAGAATGCATTAGCTCAATTGGGAAAAACTCTGTGTTTCAAAGGCCAGAGGTGGAATGGGCTTCAAAGATCTCAACAAGTTTAATCTTGCTCTTTTGACAAACAAGGGTGGAGGTTGATTTATGATAACCATTCTCTCGCTGCCCAAGCGTTAAAAGCATAATAATTTTTCTCGCTCAATTTTTTATAGGCTTGATTGGGTTTTAAACCAAGCTACACTTGGAGGAGTATTATAAAATACAAGATCTTGTTAAGGAGGGAGTTCGTTGGAGGGTAGATGATGACAAATCTATTCGAATTTGGGTTGACAAATGGCGCGTCCTTATACTTTTGAAGTACAATCTGCTTGTAATACCCTTGATCAAAATGCTATAGTGGAATTGCTATTGAATAATGATAGAAATGGGTGCAGTGATATTTTGGTAAAGAATATTTTGATGAAGAAGAGGTAGACTATATTGTTCTACTTGATGATCCTCCTCAGTTTATCTTCGATTGTGTGTTTTCCTTTTAGCTACTTTGTTGTTTGTTTGCAGTCTTGTTTGTCAAAAAAAAAAAAAAGAGATAATATTAGATTTTTCATGTTAATATTAACATTATTCTTTAAAACAATCATACTATAAATTTATTAGACATATCATAATATAAAATCCAAAGCAAGTGCGAGGGTATAATGCCAGTTTATTATTCAAACATTATTCCTAGACTCAAAAGAAGAACATTTTGACCTATAAGAGAAGAAGAAAAAGAAATCATGGAAAGAGTTTTGTTTCCTATTTAGCGTTTTCTAAGCCCAATTATCCAATGCTAGTTCAAAGAATTTTTTAAGTCCATAAAAGTATACAAGGCACTTTTACTTTTTGGTCACTCCAATCCTTATTAGAGCAAGGTAGGCAATAAGCTTGTACACAAGCATACTACCCAAAGCAACTGCAGATAGCACTTGCCCATCAAGCCTCTCCATCTTTATTGCCAGAAAGTCCTGGACTAAACAAACATCGTAGCCACATGGATAGGCTTCTATTAAGATCCCAATAACAAGAGCTTGTATGTGTATTAACGTATGGAGATATACTTAATCCATTGTAGCCACATGGATAGGCTTGTATTAAATCCCAATAAGGTCACGACGACTGTTACATAGTGGTAATTGTTGTTATGGCTATTATTTTAATAATGTCACTATTACATAAAAATAACATTATGTAAAATATTATTTGTTGTTATCTGTGTATAAAATGGGTAGTAGAATTTTTTTTTTATCTTGCAATTTTACATATGAAATGGTGACGTCCTGTGTACAAAATGATTGAAGCCTGCATACAAAATGTGTTGTCCCTTTTGCCGATAATGCTAAATGGATTTTGCACCAATTATTGTTGTCTCTCACGATTATTGATTGCTCACAGTTGATGAGAAAACTTGAAAACTTCCCTGTATAAAGAATATTAAGAAAATCACGTTTGTTGAGAAAACTTGAAAACTTTCCTCTATAAAAAATATTAAGAAAATCAAGTAAGAATTTCCATGAAATTGACTAGCTATATGATGATATGCCATATAATGTGGCATGTAGATGCTATGCCATGTATTCATAAATGCAATCATGATAAGATGAGCATGCAAATGGACATCAAAATTTTAAGAGTTTTGAAAGCACTCAATTCTCCTCCCTCTTGAGTTACCATTCTCACCAAGTGATCACTATTTATATTTATAAAAAGTCTAGAATTAAAAATTCTATCTTTAATAAGAGTCTATTTGAAAATTTATTTTTCTTATATGTTTAGTTTCTTAAAAATGTAAATTCATATTGTCTAAAGAATAATATGTATATATGTATATAAGGAGTAGAGTTTTTATGGTTACATCTCTATGGATGGTTATTATTTTCATAATTGAATAATAAATACTTATAATTTTCAGTGTAAATATTAATTGCAAATTATAATGATAATAATCGTTAGATTTTTAATCTAAAAATTGATAATGCAGTAACTATAGGTGAGTTTTAAATTAATAAAATAATATGGAATGCAAATGTTTAATTTTAAATTATTATATAAATAATAAATGATTATTATTTAATATGAATATTAAATTATTGATATTTGAAGAATATGAATTATTTTCTGGAATATGATATGGGTTGGCAAATAGGGGTGAAATTTTGGTGGTTTTGAATTGGTATACTGTCAAAACCGAACCGTCAAATCAAACCGAAATCGGAACTGTTACAAACTGAATATTTTCGGTATTAATGTTTGAGATTTTTTGGTTTTCGGTATCGGTTTCGGTTTTTGGTTTTGATTTCGCGGTATACCGTCGGTATACTGCCAGAAAAAAGGTTTTAATTTGAAATGTACATTTCTATTAAGTGGAATGTACATTTTATGTTAAGTGAAATGTACATTTTATGTTAGGTGAAATGTACATTTTCTGTAATTTTGTTGATTTATTGATATCGAGTATTCATGATTCTTGTTGGAAACTGTATATAATTTGACTGAGCATAATTTTGATGAACTGAGTATCATGAATATTGAATATTAATACTGATTATTGTAATATTTTATATACTGAAAAATGAGGAATGTACATTTTTATTAAGTGAAATTTACATTTTCGGTTAAGTGGAATGTACATTTTCTATAATTTTGTTGATTTATTGATATTGAGTATCCATGATTTTTATTGGAAACTGGGTATAATTTGACTGAGCATAATTTTGATGAACTTTGTATCATGAATATTGAATATTGATACTGATTATTGTAATATTTTATATACTGAAAAACGAAAAATGTACATTTTTATTAAGTGGAATGTACATTTTCTGTTAAGTGAAATGTATATTTTCTATAATTTTGTTGATTTATTGATATTGAGTATCCATGATTTTTGTTGGAAATTGAGTGTAATTTGACTAAGCATAATTTTGATGAACTGAGTATCACAAATATTGATACTGATTATTATAATATTTTATATACTGAAAAACAGAGAATATATATTTTTATTAAGTGGAATGTACATTTTCTGTTAAGTGGAATATATATTTTTTGGTATCAGTATCGGTATACTGCGAGAATCGCATAATTTTAGCGGTACTGATTTTGACGATTTTCGTGGTATACGGTATCGGTATTATAGTTTTTCGATTTCGGTTCTTGCGGTATTGGAATTCACAGTACACCGATTACACCCCCTAATAGACCCGGCACACGAGGCAAAGACAAAAAGCCTTCTGTTTTGATGGTAATGTAAGAAAAATGATTTTCACATGGGGTTTTCTCATTTTGATTCTTATCACTTTGGGACCAAAAGAGTTTTTGTAGAAAAAAAGAAAAAGCCGACAAAATATCAA
>CATIWR010092770.1:0-59888 GCA_949677035.1 Omphalea diandra | reverse complement strand
CCCCTTTTTTGTCACAAGGTTCCGGGAGGCTCTTTTCCACTTCTCTGCATTGTTTGATATGTTAGATACTAACATGTCCCGTGAAGATCAGATGAGGTTGAAGTTTGAGAAAGAGTTCTATGGTCGAGAAGCTTTGAATGTTATAGCCTGTGAGGGCTCCGAAAGGGTTGAAAGACCTGAGACATACAAGCAATGGCAGATTCGAAATGTGAGGGCTGGCTTGAAGCAGCTTCCTTTGGACCCTCAAGTCATGAAGAAATTGAAGTGTAAGGTAAAGGCAAAGTACCATCATGATTTTGTTGTAGATCAAGATGGCCAATGGATGCTGCAGGGATGGAAGGGACGAATTATCTATGCATCATCTGTCTGGATTCCTGCATAGAAACAACCTCCCTTGTTCTTAGGACACTCTTCTAGCAGTAGCAGGCAGCAGTATTTTCTTAGTTTAAGCTGTCTAATAGGAAGAGAGAGCTAGAATTAGACCTCTTAGCTCTATTTGACTGTACTTAGAGAACCCTTGTATGTTATGATTTAATAGATGGTGTATTATATCATTTAGCCAGATCTCTTTTGCTTTTGGATGTGAGAATATAGTCATTTTCTTTTCATTTGTTTGGGCGTGCATTTCACTGGAAATGCTCTGATCTTATTCTTAGCCACTGAGGCCGTGTTGTTTTACAAGATTTTAGCTTATCCGTTAGTATTGCTTCTTGTTCTTGAAGCTCTGGTGAGCATTCAAGAATCTGCTCTAGCCACATAACTGTAAAATCTTCACGGCTATTGAATATTTAATACAGCTTCTGTATTGATATGCCGCAATTGCACTTCGGATATATAGCACCCGTCAATTGGTTACAAAGTTTTTTGGCTCTTTAGTAGTTCTTTGCTGAAAAATTAAAGGTATCATTGGCCCCTATCTGCTCTTTCCTTTGATATGTGTCTATAGTTATATTTCATTGATTTCGCTTGATAACACTTTGCAATCTCCAACTAGAAAGATGGAAATTGGCAACATTGTCATCAATTTCTGCTCATTTCTTGAGGTCCAAGAGAAGCTCTTTATTGTTGTCAATATTTTCTTGACGAAGGGTGCTAAATTCATTGCTACTATATGTTTTTTTTTTTCTGGGTCAATTTCTTGTGCTGCAACCAACAACTGACTCTTTCAAAACCTTGGCTGCTTTGAATGCCAAGGAAAGACTAATCATTTTTTTTTTTTGGGATAAAAATCCTTTAATTTATTGAATGCCCTGAATATGGTCCAAGGAAAGATGATTGATAGTGAAGCATCAAGAAATAGCTATAATTCAATGTATCAATAACTGGTGGGGAACCTTTAGTCTGATGGTGAGAGGTGTCTGTTTAATTAGTAAATTACTGAAAAGTTCATGCCTTCTTTGAAGATTGAGAAGTCAACGAAAAATAATGGGAAGATGACAGACGGCAAATCCAGAGAAGATAATACTTGATAGCAATTCACTGGAGGACACGCTCAAGTCAGTACCATAAATTGCGTATCTTTGATTTTGGTTTGGTTTTTCTACTATTGCTCTACTTCAAGGAGGTCCAAGTCAGCAGATTGTTTGATAAAATGGTGGCCAAGGGGGTCCTTATTGGACCAAGCAAATCCCTATTTCTTTTCTGTGCTTTTATCCCTATGCAGACGCAAAGATAATGTTTGAGGTGGATGTTCCAACAAAGGACCATGCTAATATAAATATATAATCTCTCCATCCTGGAAGGTGCATAGCATAGACATCAATTCTAGAAGCTTTTTGGATCTATTTTTATTTTTCTTCTTTTCCTTCTAAAAAAGAGTGGAAATTATATCACTTTAATTAGAAATTTCTATCCATATATAGTTATGTACTCTCATCCTAGCTATCTGATCCAATGATCAATTACATGAAATTGTTAAAATGAGATTTTGTTGTTGCGTGAAATTACAGGGTTATATTTGCTTTGATTTGAAGCATAAACAACAAGGTTAGCATAGTTTGGTCTAATTTAGTGATTTATGAATCTTTTGGAGTGGTTTGAAGATTTTAAAAGTAGAGAATCAATATTGTTTTGAATTTTTAGTCTGTTTCAGTTCAGTTTAGTTCCTTACACATTTGGGACAGTTCAATTTAGTTTTACAATTCTTTCGAGATAATTAAGTTTAGTTTAATGCTAGTTCGAGTATTTAGTTATTTTAATTTATTAAAAAATTAAACTTTTCATTTTTATTTTTATAAATTAAAATAAAATAAATTTTACATTTCTCACTTTTGGTCATTCAAGGACTAAAATAGATAAGCGATAATAATAACTTAAGTAAGTGATAATAATAACTTAAGTGTTAAATTAAAATTATTTTTAGTGTTTACAACTAATTTATAATTAATAATTAATAAATAGTCAAATTATCAATTATTAAGAGTAGTAATCATTAATAGTATATACTAATTGAGTAGGTTAATTAGTAAAATTAATAATACATATATATATATATATATATATATATATATATATATATATATATATATAGAGAGAGAGAGAGAGAGAGAGAGAGAGAGAGAGAGAGAGGGTTCAATTTGATTTTTTGTTCGAAACGGTTATAATACGATTCAATCCAATTTTCAATTCAAATAATATAAAATCTTTAATATGGTCCAGATATACACACACACACACATACAAATAAAGTTCAATTCATTTTTTTTTATTTGGGACAATTATAATACGGTTTAGTCTAGTACTCAGTTTGAATAACATAAAATCTCTAATATCATTCCTCGTAAAAAAATCAGTGCAGTTCAGTTCGGATATTTTATTATTCATATCGAAGATTTTTTATTTCAATTTAGTTATCCAATCTAATTTAGGAATCTCTAAGTCTCATTCTTGCCTATATATATATATATATATATTTTGTTAGACAAAAAATATTTTAAAATGATAAGGATAATTAAGATAAATTCATATTGTGATATGATAACTGAGGGATTAAAATATTATAGCTTGATAACTGATGAAATTAAAAGTATTATAGAAAATAAGGGGTTGTTTGTTATCTATTATGCAATGTTTTTTTTTTTTTTTTTCTAAATTGAAAGAGCATTTCTTGAAAAACGAGTTACAAAAATAGGCAAAAATAATTTTTTTTGGTTTTCACAAGTTTTAACAATTTATTTTTGTATTTCAAAAATAAATTCTAAAGAATTATATATTTAATAATGATTCTAATTCTGAATTTTGACAATAAAAATAAAAAATCAAGATAAAAAAAATCAAACAGAAAGTCAGTTATTTAAGAAGATAGAAATGAAGATACAAGAGAGATAAAATCCCATTTATCTAAAACTCATTTTCATCTTATATGGTAATTGTACTATATTAATACACATCTTTTTTGATAAGATAATATGTTATAACTGCAATGTCAACTACTATACTTGATTAATAATAATTAATAAGAAAACTCATTATGAAAGATGACCATTAATAATGATCCTTATTCGATAACTTTATTTGGTTTAACTCTTTATTATTTATGTGGACATCTTATTCGATAGTGATAAAGTATTCTCTCTATCAGTAGTCTGAGTATTTATGCTGGATTTTCATGTTATTTTATTAACTCGATAGATGGTTGTCTTTTAAGTTTATAAGATATATGTCAATCATTAGAACAAAGCCCTTTTCTCTTGTTAAACTTTTACAATTCTAATTCTTATTTTGATGATGATTAACAAAGGCTTAAAATGCCTAACAGATGTGCAAGTATTTTTAAGTTATTTTTGTAAATCCTTCACTCTAAATTTGAGAAATTAAATTAAAAAAATCTTTATATTCTGAAAATCCTCACATATAAAAAAAGAACAAGGAAAGATATATCATCTCACATTAAAAAGCTCAAGACTTAAGAAAATATGAAGCAAGGTCTGTTAGTAATAGTAGTTAGTCAAGCCAACAATCATTAAAGCCCAAAACGATAGTTAAGAAATGTACAATGACTATTGGAAAAGCCTCACATAAGTGGTTAACTCTTTTGTATAAATTCAAATACAACTCAATGACTATGAATAAGATTCAATAAGTGTGGAATAAAATGCAATAATTACGAAAAAATACATAATAATAGTGGAAGCTAACTTTGTACTTAAAGCTTTAATATTGAAATATCTTAATAATTGTTAGTAGGACAATGAGTGTGGAAGATCAACCAATTAACATTATAAAAATCTTGTAAATAATGTTGTAGATACTATTGGAATAAATCACAATGAGTATGAAAGATACCTCAATGATTGTTAAAAGGTACAACTAGTGTGAGACTCTATCCACGATTGTAAAAAAAAAAAATTCTTCTAAATAAAGCAATAGGGTCTGTTTAAAATTGAACCATTAAACAAAAATTTTAAGCCTATTAATCACTCAATTACCATGGCATACATCTCTAATGATTATTGATGGGGTAGTAACAACTATTTTAATAAGTCTGATAATTTTTTTAACTGTATGAGTATCAACTGGTTTGCTTCTAATCATTATATATTTGATGATCTGCAATAAATTTATACAGGATGAAAACTAAAAAAGAGATATATTTTAAGAAAAAGTGTTGTGAACTTTTTTCAAAAAGCTTATACAAGTAATCTTTTGAAAAAGAAAAGAAGTTATTGTAAAGCTACTTAGGTAGGCTCAGCCTAAGTTCTACCTCAAGCTTCATTTGTAAGGGTTAGTTTTCTCCTTTATATGAACGTGCTTGAGTGTTAAAGAATGATTCAATTAATCAATACTTGTTATATTTAAGTAAGGATAACTTTTTGTGTTGGAAAATCAAAAACCAAATTTCTTATGAAAGTTTTAAGATAGTACCTACAAGACTATCTTGGGTAGGCTTTAATAACACTTAAAAACTATTTGTCAAAAGCTTTTGGTGGTGCTTAAGAAATTTACTAATGTTAAGGCTTGAGTGATATCCAAAAATTCACTAATTTGTATAGGTCTAAATAGTACCTACATGCTATTTAAGAACTCTCTAGTGGGATCTAAAAGAGAGAAAATGTGCCAAGTTGGCTTGAACCTCTAAAAACTTTAGTATCTTAGTGTGTGATTCTTCACTTATAGTAAAAATATCAATTATTTACCATTGTTCTATTCACCCCTCTTTAGAGCATCTTGGGATAATAAGTGGTATCAAAACTAGTCTCTCTTATTTAAAACTTAAGTATAAAGAAAAAATTGACAAATATAATGTTTAGTGTTAATAAATCTATCTTCAAACCTCCCTTCTTTAATGGTTAAGACTATTCCTTTTGAGGAAAAAAGAATGAAAATTTATTTAAACAGTGAAAGGGTGGAACTGTGGGATGTCATTAAGGATAAGATAAAGGTTCTAAGAAAAATAATAAATGGTGTAAAGATTTTGAAAGTAAAAGGAAATGGAAACTAGAAAGATAAAGCCCTACATTGCAAATATGAAAGCTTACAAATCTTAAGAAACTCTCTCAATAGTGTTGATTTTCAGCAATTAGTTAAAGAAGTGTGGGATTCCTTGGAGCAAATCTATTCCAAGGAAATATCTCAAAAGGAGGAAACTTTAGACATGATCTCTGACCAATTGTAAAGACTCTTCAAAATAGATAAAAGTAAAAAATGCTTAACCTCTTCATAAGATCCTTGCTATGTGTTAGCTAAGGATGAAAAGCAGAGTGTGAGTAGTGAAATTGAAAAATGAAAGTGATGATGAGGTTGATGTAAATCCCTTGGACTCATATTCTAGAAATTGCTTATATGACATAATCACCACAGTTATTTAAAGTTATAACTATTTGAAGTCTTTGTCTTCAGCTTTTTCAAAAGAAAGTAAGTCTCTAAAAGATTTTCTTAAGAATCTTAGTTCTCTCACAAAAGAGGTTAAAGCATTAATGATTTAAACAAGAGTCTTAAAAAGAATCTCTTAAAATTTTTTAAAGGAAAGATACAACTTAACTCTATTCTTGAAGTACAAAGAAGTTCATAAATAAGATATGGTTTGGGATATAATGTATTTTCATCTTTCACTCTTTCTAGTTCTTAAAATATTTTTGTGAAAGCCAAGCACAAAACAACACCTCATCCTTCTAAAACTAAATATGCCAATAGCTCACAAAAGAATAATGTAAGTGCTAAAGCATAAGCGCCAAGTTCAAAAACTCATATAATTACAAATGCATACACTCGACCTTCACATGTGAAGGCTAATTATGCCTTTATGTACAAATCATACAAGCCTAAAAGGCAACATTAGTAGAATATGTTTCTAGGTATCACTATCACACATTTATGCTTGCATCTCAAACATAATTTATCTAACTTAGTTATATATATAAGTCAAGAGACTATACACATCATTCATATTTTCATAGAATAAAATATAATTTTTATAAGAAGTATGTCAATAGAAGACAACCTATGTATTCAACATCTAGAGCTAGAAGGCAACATACTTAGATGGACAATGCTACTATTGTGTTATGCATGGTCACATTACCTATCATTGTCATTCTAGAATGCATGATGGAATGATGGCTTGGACTAACCCACAAGGACCTAAAAAGGATTTAGGTGCCTAAAACAAATAATCTTATCTTATAAGTGTGCTTACAATCTAAGATACAGAAAGATGAATGGTATCTAGATAATGATTTCTCAAAGAATATGACAGGGGACTTGAAGTTCTTCCCAAACTTTGATAAAATTAAATGACTTGAAAATATCTCCTTTGGTGACAATGGAAAGGCAAAGATTGTAGGTATGGGTAAAATCTATAAGGATGTTGAATCATTAATATATGACAAAGTACTTTTAGTAAATAGTCTTGAACATAACTATTAAGTATAAGTCAACTTTGTGACAAAGGTTTAAAAGTTATATTTAAATCTCAATCTTGGTATATGTTAAGGATAAGTAACAACAACCTGTTATTTAGTAATATAAATTCTATGACTAATAAAGATGTCAAATGTTAATGAAGGATGGACTCAACATAAAAGACTTGTACATGCTAGTGTGGAGTTGATCAACAATCTACGAAGGAAAGTACCCAAGATCAACTTCATTAAACATAAAAACTATGATACATATCAAGGAGGTAAATAAGCCAAATCCTTATTCAAAGCTAAGAACAAGGTAACATCTTTAAGAGCTCTCTAATTATTACATATAGATTTGTTTGGTCCTACTAGAGTTATTAGCTTAGGTGGCATACATTATGTATTTGTTATTATTGATGACTTTGCAAGGTATACTTGGGTTCTATTCCTTTCACATAAGGATTTTTTTTTTAATATTTTTTAAAAAAGTTTGAAATGAAAAGGATTTGAAAATCTTCATCATTAGGACTGACTATGAAAAATAATTTGAAATGAAAAGTTTAAAAAGCTTTATGATGGATTTAATATTTCTCATAATTTTGCTAACCATGCATCTCCTTAACAAAATGGGGTTATTGAAAGAAAAAATAAAACTTTGTAAGATTTGGATAAGATTATGCTAAGTGAATATAATTTATGAAAATACTTTTGGACAAAAGCCATCAACATCTCTTATTATATTTTAAATAAAGCTTCAGTAAGATTAATTTTTTTTTTTAAAAAAAAATCTCTTTATAAGTTATAGAACCAAAGAAAGCATAAAATTACATATTTTAGAGTCTTTAGTTGTAAGTGTTTTCTATTAGACACTAAAAACTAACTTACTAAGTGTTAGTACAAATCAAATAAAGGAATTTCCTTGGTTACTCAACCTTTAGCAAATGTTATAAAGTATTTAATAAGAAAACTTTAATTATTGAGGAGTCAATGCATGTTGTCTTTAATTTTTTAAGAAAATAAAGAAGACACTTATGATCTTGTAGGTCTTCTTGATGAACTTAAAAGGAGATGGAAAGCAAGGAAAAAAAAATGAACCCTCAAATGAAAATCAATGTCCATTTTTTCCAAATATGAGACAGGTGATCCAATAGTTAGAAAAAGGATTTAACATACAAGAAGGATCATTTAAAAGAGTTTATTAATGATGATACATAAAAAAAAAAAAAGAAGGTAACAACATGGTCTTCATTTAGAAATGCATATAATAATCTTGCATTTATATCTCTTACAGAGCTTAAAAATATAAATGAAGCCATCAAGGATTAAACTTGGGCACTTATTATACAAGAGAAACCCAATTAGTTTGAAAGGGATAAGGTATGGCCTTAGTTCTAAGACTTAGAGACCATTTCATTATTGGAACAAAATAGGTGTTTAAGAGGAAGTTTGGTGAGCTTGGTGCCATAAATACCAATAAGGTTAGATTGGTAGCCAAAGATTATAACCAAGATAAAGGCATTGATTAGGATAAAAGTTTTCCCTAATTGCAAGGTTAGAAGCCATTAAGATCATGATTTCATTTGCATCTTACATATGTTTCAAGTTATTTTAGATGGATTTGAAAAGTGCTTTTTCAAATGGATACATAGAGGAGGAAGTTTATGTAGAACAACCTTATAGTTTTGAAAGTCATGAATTTTCATATCATACTTCCAAACTCACTCAAGCTCTCTATGTCTAGAAACACACATAAGATGGTATGGTTGGCTTAGTCATTTTCTCTTGCAAAATAGTTTTATCAAATAATTAATGGATACTAGTTTGTTTATAAAGAATCACATAAGGGATATATTACTTATTCAAATCTATGTTGATGATATAATATGTGGTACTAACATTTGCTTTTTGTTAAGAATTTTCAAACACTATGAAAAGTGAATTTAAAATGAGTATGATAGGTGAACTCAAGTTCTTTCTTGGAGTTAAGATTAAATAAGGAAAGAATGAAACATTTATTAGCCAACCTAAGTACACCAACAAGCTGTTAAAGAGATTTGGTATGGATGCAAACAAATCTTGTATAACCCTTATTAGCACAAATACTTTACTGGACAATGATGAGAAAGGTAAAGTAGTATATTAAAAGCTTTACAGAGGTATAATAGGTAGTCTTTTATATCAAATTGCTTTAAGATCTAATATTATGTTTAGTATGTGCTTGTGTTTTTGATTTCAAGCTAATCCCAAAGAATCACATTTGCATGTTGTTAAACACATTTTCTAATACCTTAATGGTACACTTAACTTAGGATTGTATATCATAAAGGGTCTTCGTTTAAGCTAGTTTCACACTCGAATTTTAATTTTGTTGGAAGCATCTTAGATTCGAAAAGCACTTCTAGAACATGTAATATTTTAGGACACTCTCTAGTAAGATGGAGTAGAAAAAAGTAATTTTAAATTGTTTTGTCTATTACTAAGGTTGAATATATAGCTGATAGCCTTTGTTGTGCATAAATTTTATAAATAAAAACAATAATTACAATCTATAACATTAATACGGATTATAAACCAATCAAATTTGATAATTATAATGTTATCAATTTGATAAAGAATCCCATTCAACATTTTAGAAGTAAACACATTTGATATTAGACATCATTTCATTAGAGATCATATGAATAATGAGTTGTTATGCTTGAGATTGTTAATGAATTGGCAAATATTTTCACAAAGCCTTTAAATGTTAAGAGAATGTAGTTGATCAAAAGAAAACTAGGCATGATTGATGGAAGTACCTTGTAAAAGTAGCAACTGGCATATTCTAAATTGATACATGATTGTAAAGCCTATATTTGTTTAAGTTTGTAATATGCATATTTAATCATGATGACTTAATCTTTTAGATTACATGTTTTTAAGAGATAAGTACATTTGATATCCAAATTGATAAATCCATTTTAGTTAAGTTCACCATTTGATCATTGTATTTAGTTAATTTAAATCATCAAATGTTTTTAAACTATTTTAGTTCTTTTAAAAAGTGATATTTTGATCAAGAAGATTGTTGACAGTTGTTGAAAGACAAACAACACTTATTGAATATGCTCAAGGAATATCAGGTTGAAATAATGAGTACTCCACAATCACTGTAAAATCTTTACAGTCATTGGCAAAGTTTTTCCATGATTATTATGAAACAATAATGATCGTTAGAATGTTAAATGTAATCAATGTCATAAGGCTATATTCCACGACCATTATGAATTTTTTTAATGCTTGTTAACAGGGTTTTCGATGGTCCTTTATTAAATCATTTTAAAATCCTAACACTTAATTATTTTTTTGATTCTTAAAATCTCTTCCATATTTATTCTCTCTCTCTCTCTCTCAAATCTCTATCTTTCAACTCTAAAGCTTTTTTTCCTACTATCCAATACTCAAGTGGCTCCCAAAATGAAAATCTAAGAAATTCAAGAAGACGATTTAAAAAATACTAAGTTTCATATAAAGTCTAGTAAGGATGAGCCATTAGCCAATGTCAAGTCTAGCATAATAGGAAAACAAAATAACAAAATTTCACTAACTCTAAAAGGCAAAGAACATGAAAGAAAATGGGAGGAAAAAAGTAAAGCTATAAGAAATAGGGTATGAACAAACTCTACAAAAAGTCAAGCTAAAACTCTTATTACTATAATTCCTAGACCAATCAAGTTAACCCTTAAACATCAAGAGCAAGTTCAATTGGTACACAAAATTGCCAAAAGGAAAATAAGTGGAGGCAAGTTTATTGAATTGGGTGATTTTGGGAAATTAAACTAGTTATAGAGTTGATGTAAGGAATAAGATAAAAATTCTTGTAAGAATCAAAGAGATAACATACATGGACTTGACAGTGAAGTGTTATATTATGAAATAACGAGTACTCCAAGATCGTTATAAAATCTCTATAGTTATTGGCAAAGTTTTTCCATGATTATTACAAAATAATAATGATTGTTGGACTGCTAAATGTAATCGATGTCATAAAGGCTATATTCCATGAATTTTTTTAATGCTCATTAACAACGTTTTTGATGGTCCTTTGTTAAATCATTTTAAAATCCTAACACTTAATTGTTGCTTTATTCTTAAAATCTATTTCAGATATATTTTCTCTCTCTTAGATCTTTATCTCTCCATTCTAAAACTTTTATTCCTACTATCCAATACTTAAGTGACTCCCAAAACTAAAAGCTAAGAAATTCAAAAAGACGGTTTTAAAAATCCTAAGTTTAACATGAAGTTTAATAAGGATGAGCCTTTAGCCAATATCAAGCATAGCATAATAAGAAAACAAAATTTAGAGAAGACAACAAAATTCCACCACCTTTAAACGGCAAAAAACATAAAAGAAAGGGAAAGGAAAAGCAAAGCTGCGAGAAATAGAGTATGAACAAACCCCTTAAAAGGTCAAGCTAAAACTCTTATTACTACAATTCTTAGACCATTCAAGTTAACCCTTAAACATCAAGAGTAAGTTGAATTGGCTCACAAAATTACCAAAAGGCAAATAAGTTGAGGCAAGTTTATTAACTGGGGTGATTTTAGAAAATTGAATACTTATAGAGTTAATGCAAGGAATATAATAGGAATTCTTTGTAAGAATCAAAGAGACAACATACTTGGACTTGACAATGGAGTTCATAGTCGTATTGGATATGCTAGATAATGAATGTGACAAAACATAAGTCCTTAGCTCTATTTTTTTCCAACTTAAAGGGAAAGATTACAAGTTACTATCAAAGGATATATCTTAGTATTTTGTGGTATCTAAAGATGGATATTTAGAATATTTAGTAGCATCCAAGTTAGGTTTGAATGAAGTTTGGCTCTCCATCATAAATGAAAGTGGTTCCTATGATTCCTTTAACATCAAAGCATTGAAGATCAAGAGTCATGCCTTGAACATAACATATGGGTTCATATCTTTGGAATATCAAGAGGAGAGACCAATCACACCATCGAAGACTTATTATACTTGTGGTACATGGTCAACAAGAAGAGATTAAAGTCAACTTGGCACTAGCAAAAAGGCTACAACTTATTATAGATGATAAATATGCCTTTGTGATGGATCACTATATCAAAAGAATAGCAAAATTTTTAAGAACTATTCCTTAGTATAAAAAGGAAAGGTACATGCTTATTAGTTCCTTGATACTATTAGTCACTCCTCAAATTAAGTAATTAGTAAGAAAATATTATCAAACATAAGGATACTTAAGAGAATAGTAAATAGTTCTATTCTATGTTAAAATGAGAGGATAAGCATTTGACGATGATGATGTTGCGATTGACCTTGAGGAAGTTGCAAGGGTAGGTGTTGAAGTAGATGCCAACACAGGTAGAGAATCCTAATAAAACATTCCATCTTTATCTATTTCTAAAGTGTTAGAATAACTAACTTTGCTTGACAACAACATAAATAAGACAATAGGGTCATTGCACTTCAAAAGAAAGTAGATAATGTAAGCTTTTACGTACTAGAAATAACCCATACCATGGACTGGGTGATAGAAAGCATGAATCTCAATCTTAGCACTGAGTCTACTTCACAAAGGCTAACATCTACCTTAATTCCCTCTAGGACAATCAGAGGAGTTTAGACTAGACATAATTTTTTAAAATCTTGCCTAAGCACCTTGTATGCCTTGACAATTATCATGTTGACTGAGCTGTTATTATTCACAAGGATTCACTTAACCAGGAAGTCTTCAATCTAGCCTTGGATTACTAAGGCATCTGTACAGGGGTATACAACATTCTATCATCTGCTGAAGAAAAGGTGATAGGGTAGAACATCAACTCTTCCACATTCTCTTTATTGTTTAGGTAGTACACTTCATGAATTTGCCTTTTCCATGAGTTAGAGTTGTCTCCTCCTATAACTCCTTCAGTAATCACGTCAATCACCCTCATATACTACTTGTCATTAAGCTTTTATCCCTATAAGCTTCTTCCTTTTAGGGCTCATGCCTATTCTACTATAGAGCTACTCATTTCTTAACCTAATTAAGCCTACCTTGTTGGACCAATCTTTCAATTTCATTTTTGAAATCCCTATATTCATCTGTGTCATGCCTGTTGTCCCTATGGAAACTATAATATTTGTCCTTATTCTTGGTGGCTAAGCTCTTTAATGGATGAAGGTAATAGATCATTTCTCCCTTTCACTTGATCCAGTAAAAGACTTGACCTTTGCTTGTTGTGAATGACATATTGTATTAGGTCGAGCTGTGATTTGAGTCACTAAGGCCTAAGTGAAAGCCACCTTACCTTGCTTGGCTTTTGTCATTTTGGCTATCATCTTATCCCTTCTCATCTTTCTTTTTGTACAGGCCATAAGAGTAGGTCTGTAAGTTATCATTCAAGCGAATGAACCTATTGCTTCTTTCTATTAACTTAGTTCTTAGGGGGATCGATAATAAAGGAATCAAAAAGCCCTTAATTTTTAGCAATTTCAAATTATAACATCCATAACAACTTCATGATTAAGCTTGTCAATTTGCATGACTACCTTGTTGAACTTGGCCATGTAATCCCTTAATGACTCTCTTTCTTCCCTAACAACCTTATGTAAATCAAAAGAGATTTTTCCTTATGGGATGGCTAAGACGAACCGAGCTGCAAATAACTAGGAGAGTTGAGTAAAGCTATAACTGGAGCTGCAGACTCAATCTCGATACCAATCCTACACTACTCCTTCTAGGGTTGTAGGCAAAGTTTTGCATAATAAAGCATCAGAGCAATTGTAAAGCTATAATTTGGATATGAACTTATAGATGTGGCTTCGAGGGTCAGTTTTCTTATTATAGTTATCAGTAGGTGGCAGCTTGAACTTTTAAGAATTAGCTCTATTTTTACCTCTAGAGAGAAGGGATTATGGTTATAGAAGTGCTAGTTAAGGGTGAAGTGTTCTTCGCCTTATGCCTGTTTTACTATTTCCATGATCTTCTTCTGCAAAACTTTATCATTTAGGGACATACTTTCTATTTGTATAACTCGGCTCTCCATTAGCTTATATTAAGGCTCATTCATGTCATTACATGTTTTCGATTATTGAGTTCTATACTCCTCTCAAGTTGGATCCTCTACTATCTTCTCCTACTGAGGCAGTATGAGTGGGGACCTTTGTTGCTCAACAAGGAAGGTTTGGTTAGCGATTAAGGGTTTTCTATTTTATAAGAGTGCTTGTTCAACTCTTTTTAATATTGTAGTGAACTTTGCATAGTCAACTACAAATTGGGCAACAGCTTGAGGGTCCTGAATTGGTGCGCCCACGGTACTAGAGGCTTGATTCCTCTGAGTTGTTGGAGAGAAAAAGTTTGATGATTACCTATGGGTGTGCTTTCCATAATGTTATATTTGTTTTGGATTTGTGGGGTTTTAGGGTTGTTGGGGGAGGCCATGACTAAAGGTTTGGAAGGTCTTTTGTAGTAATTCCATGCTCGTCGCACCAATGATATTTTGAGGCTTAGCACAATGATTGGTTTGGCTAAATCTTTTACGGTTAGAATGGTTGGCTTGGGTGCTCTTGGTCCGGTTCAGTAAGACAATAATGGTGAGAGGGTGTCTAGGTAGTTCTCGAAAGTTCATTCTAATGATTAAGTCAATTATCTATTGGAGAGGTAAAAGTGAGTAAATGTAAAATATAAGAAATACATGATAAGACCCTTTATATAGATATTGAAATGACTTCTTTTCTTGTTGGAATAGGACTCAACTTCTTTCTTGATTGGTAATGTTTTTCACTAATGAGAGTTAACTTTCTAATAAAGAAGAGCTATGGGCTAAGGAACCATATATGGGTTGTGTTCGTGCTAACTTGTAAATTATAAGTCTCATCTTGAACCAAGCCAAACTTGTATTATCCTTGCGCAACTTATGAGGCCGAACTACTATTTCCACATAACTAGGCCTAACCTATATTCATGAGAATGCATCACTTATTTTTGATAAAAATTATGCATGAAAGGAAAAAATATAAATATGAATAGACTAAAATTTAAATCAAAGACTTTGAACTCGGAGGTGATGTGGTATTATAGCTGGTGATGTTAACTTTTATCAAATCCCACATAGTCTACTTTCCAATCTAGACATCCATTTTTTTTTTTTAAAAAGTTTATTCTTATATTACTTCTGATATGACTACAAAAAGAAGTATGAGATTAAAAAATAAAAATAACTCTAGTAGTTTATTCTTTTATTACTTTTGGTATGACTACAACAAGAAGTATGAGATTAAAAAAATAATAAGAATAACTCTAGTGTCAATATCATATGGATTTTGGTACAGGTGGAAAATGGAGGTGAGTAATCGGTATTTAAACATATTACGTAAAGCAATCCTAGTGATTGGAAAATCATGTTGGTGATTGCCATATTTTGGTACTTTCTAGACTATAGTGTGATGTTTAATCTGATTTATTAGACTTTTGGCAATAAGTTATAAGAATTTCTTGAATTTATTTTTAGTTTACTTTATAATAGACATAGTTAATTTAATGAATAAATTTTCTTAATGATGTTATTACATGATATAATTTTTGTGAACTCCAAATTTAAAGTAAGAAAAAAAAATAAAGCAATATGTTTGATTTGTATATTTTAAGAATTTTATATTGAATAATTTTATTGGTATATTTGCAAAAAAATCATATTTAAATTTCTTTTTACGTTAAAAATTATTGAAATTAATCACTTTAGTAAAAAAAATTCTCAAGTGTGAAAATTTTCATTAAAACTAATAATTTTTTTTATTTTTAATTGTTATAAAGGAAAATCACAATTAAGTCAACGTCTATACTTTTCTATTTTATGCTTTTTTATTATTATACCCAAATTATAAAATTTAAAAAACATATATATATATATATAATAGAGTATTTTTAACAAATATTGATTTAAATTTTAAATAATCAGAATTTCATTAATGTAATATGAAATTAAAAAGTAAATAAAAATATATTTGACAAAATATTTCTAATCAAATAAAATATCAAATTAAAATTAAAATTTATTCTAAAGAAAATATTTATTTTATTTAAAATAAAATTTATAATAATTATTTAATATATCAAATATCAAAATTTATTTACAAATAAAATAAATTTCTTACAAGATTTAAATCAAATAAAGTGTAAATGCATATTGGATTATCAAAATAGTTGTTTAATACCCATCACTAATAATTAGGAGTGGAGAGAGCATTCATATTGGATACAACCGATTAACTAATTTTATATTTGGTATATTCCATTCTTTTGACTAAAATGATTAACAACATAATTGAATTTTCATTTAGTTTGGAAACACTTATATATATATATATATATAAGGAAGAAAGAGACAGAAGACGCGAGAAGCTTGTTCTCCAAGCTGAATTTGCAAAACGTGCGATTCCAAGGTCAACATTGGTTTCCACTTTCCACTTATCTTCACCTTTCAAAAAGTTGAATTCAATGGTCATTCATTGTATTGTTTTTAGATATACCTCATGAAAATATTATATTTATTCATTTTTTTTACCTCATTAAAAATTAACTCAAATTAAAATAATGATTATACATATGTACTCACACTTTTGATCTTAGAAATTATATTACATAATTTTTTTTTATCATATGTTATTAATTATTTTATTTCGTCAACTTTAAAATTGACACATTATTTTTAAAAATTTGACCTAATTAAAATTTAATTCAAAATAAAATAATTTTAATATAATATTAATTTTAGTAACTATTTTACAGTCAATTAATATATAAAATTCTTTCCATTAAAATTATAATATGAATTTCATATTAAAAATTATTTTCCACATAAGAAAAAAATTACTTCTTAATCAATTAATATATAAAATTTTAATATAATATAAATTTTATATTAAAATATATTATAAACAATGTTTTAAAATTAGACTGAGCAATAGTTCGAACTAGTTAAATAGAAAATTAGATTAATAATTAGTTCAATTAATTTAAATCAATTTTTAATATTTAATTTTTTATTTTAATCGTTATAAATATAATTTTTAATAATATTTTTAAATTTTATTTATTATTATACTAATTAAATTAAATTAATCAAATAAAAAATTAATAATTTATTAATCAATTAAATTTTAAAAATATTGATTATTAGAAATGGCCCATTGCCAAATTTTAATTTTAGGACGAGTGTAATCCTCACTTTTTTCCGTAGAGAATGGGGAATCGCTATGAGAGAGGGCCATTACCAAATTAAAAAAAACATCAATCAATTAATAAGAACCAAACAGGTTCTTTATAATGTGGCGGGTGGAGCCCCATAAGAAAGTACAAAAGTTGTAGCCTTTTGACTCACCTTTCCAAAACGCCTTTGATTGCCACACCATAAATCCTTTTTAAATATTATATGGTGTTAAATTTATTATTATTATTATTATTGTTGTTGTTTTGTCTCTTATAAATTAAAATCTCTTTGTAATACTCAGATTCATTATTTCGCATGACTTTTATTTTTAAAATTTTGTTCATGAAATAATTTTTAGATTTTGTTTATCTCTTTTATACTCAATTTGTTTATTTTTTTTAGTAAATTTATATGCGTTATTATTTTATATTACTTTTAAGCAAATTTATTTTACTATTATTTAGTGATTTGATTCTAAATTTGTTGTCCAATATCAAGCGAATTGAATATTTTAAAAGATTTTAAGTAGTATTCTTGCATGAATCAAGCAAATGGGTGTTGATTGGAGTAGATTCAGATTCATAGTGTTTAATATCATTTTTTTTTTAATGGGAGTCAAGATTGATCATCATATCAGAAATTCTCACTTGTAATTTTGATATTTTAAAATAAAAAATGTTAATAATGTATATTCATTTAAATTTAGATGGTTTTAAATTAAATATTTATGATCATATTTAAATAAATAATTTGATTAAATTAGAATCAAGTCGAAATAAATTTAATTTTTTCTTTATGTGAATCTCAATTGTTTATGATATTCATTGTAAATATTTTTTTTATTTTTTATTTATTTTCTACATTTATATTTTTTATACTATAATTCTAATAATAATAATAATTATTATTATTATATAAAATCGTATTCGAGTTTATTTTTAAGCACATAATATTAATATTAGTATTAATATATTTATTTATTTTTATGTACTTTTACATTCAGATAATTAATTTTTTTATATCAATTAAAAACAATATACCAATCATTATTTTTTTTAATAAAAAGCCTCAAGAGGAAAAAAAAAAAAAAAACAAAGCCGCCATATAAAGCCTTTTCATGGTTCTATTTGTAGCCGGTAACATATCAAATCTTTTTGTGGGTAAACACTATAATATTATAAACATATAATATCACAATTTGTATAATTTTTAAATATTTAAATAATAATTTTATTAATATATGTAAATATTTAAATATATTTAAATTATATATTTAATTATGTATATATATTTAAAATTTTAGATAACAATGTTGCATTACCTGATAATTCACCAATTTTGTATCTCACTACATGGTTTCTAGTGTTTTAATCGATATATCGCAGTTATCAAAATTATCACTTTTTACAATACCATATGATATCAATGATATATAATTGTGATCTCGATATCATTAAATATAAAAATTATAAAAATCGATGTCATCAATATAATTACAATATTGATGATATTTGATATTGATATCAATAATCTAAATTTATTTAATTTAATAATTTATGTTGCTCAGAATGCAAATAGAAAAATCTAGATTTAGATATATTATTAAAATAAAATATTTTATTAAATAATATATCAACGATTATTATTTATAATTTTTAATAAAATTAAAACTGATATCAATTTTATTAAAAATTAAATTTTAATATAAAAATCGCTAATCATTTTTTCGTTATCTGAAATAAACAATATTAACTATGCGGTTTGAGCGTTGGCCATTTAAATATGGCGAAAACTATGCCACTAATCGTTTCCAAGAAGGATCATTTCATGTCACTTTGTAGTGAGCAAAGATCTTATCTTTCCTTGTCTGCTCTTCAGTATATAATACTAATCACACAAGCTTGTATCTGCTTCGACACCATCTGCTCTTCCTCTCTTTTGTTATTCTTCAACAGCTGTCTCCATATCAGTATCTCTACAGCAGGTACAACCTTGTTATTCCTTGTTCTTTCTCCTGCTTTTCGACCAATATCGTTTCTTGCTTCTTGGGTTTTCTCTTTTCTTTCTTAGATATTCATTATAGATGCCTAATTTTCTTGAACCTCTCTACTTTCCGTTGTTGGGATTTGTCTTCTTTAATCTCTCGTGTTTGTCTCATTCATAAGATTAACATATTGGGTTTTGAAGTTTCTTGGTTTGGTGCATGAATTCTTGTGATCTTGGAGTAGTTTAGGTTTTTGGTTATGTGTTATAGTTGATTCAGTTTCGAAGACAAAATCTTTTTCCTGTTGTTTACCTCAAAATTTGATCTTTCGGAGATAAACTTGGCGGGGTTGACTTTTTACATTTAGATGATCATGGATCCTAATTACACAGGATTGTCCGATTACCATCCAGGCAGTTCCATAATTGATGAGCCAATCTTTTTTCCAAATTCTGATCAATACCCAACTGCTGAAAACGGATTAAAATTTGATAGCCCTTCCACTAATTTCAATTTCATGAGTGTTTCTTTTGATCCTCCTGATCCTAATCCACATGATTTGGGTCTATACTTTGCCTCTAGTCCAGGGGGAGAGTCATTAATCCCTACTCTTAGCACGGGTGGAGAATCTTTTGAACCTTCACCTGGATGGAGTCCTGAGGGAGAGGGAGGTACTTCCTCTCCCTCCGATGCTACTGATTCCTCTGATCCAGTTCTCAAGTACATAAGCCAGATGCTTATGGAAGAGAACATGGAAGAAAAGCCCCATATGTTTGATGATACACTGGCCTTAACGGCCACAGAGAAGTCATTGTATGACGTGCTTGGTGAGCAATATCCTTACTCTCATATGTCACCCCAGCGTTATATTAACTATGAGAGTCCAGATAGCAATCAATCGGGCAGTGCTAGTGATTATGGTGGTAATACTAGCACTGGCACTACCAATACTGCCAGTGGCACTAATGATTTTGCTGATCTTCAGTGGGGTGGTGATGCAGGAGATTTGAATCTAGTGTCATTGCAAACCTCCATTCCTGATGACCACCGTTTGCAGTCCAATTCGCAGCCCAGTTCGCAATTTTTAGTGAATCCTTTAAAAGGTCTGCCTGATAGTGGCAATGGGCTTATAGGTGGTTCTGTCAGTGAGATGGTGCAGAATATGTTTAGTGAGACAGAATCTGTGTTGCAGTTTCAGAGAGGCTTAGAGGAAGCTAGTAAATTCCTTCCTAAAGCTAGTCAACTAGTTATTGATCTAGAGAGCAACACATTTGGCACGGGGCAAGAGGAAGAGGTTCCATTGGTGATAGTGAAGGAGGAGAAAATTGAAAGGGCAAGCTCACCTAATGGGTCAAGAGGTCGGAAAAATCATGAACGAGAGGTTTCAGAGTTAGAACAAGGGAGGAGTAACAAGCAATCAGCAGTATATGTGGAAGAGAGTGAAATGTCTGAGATGTTTGATAAGGTTTTGCTTTGGCCGGGGCTGAAAGGTACACAATTCTGTTGTGGCCCTGAAATTAAGCAGGATGGAGCAAGCGACGCCCCAAAGCCAGATGAACAATCAAATGGATCAAATGGTGGAAAGACTCGTGGTAAAAAACAGGGCAAGAAGAAGGAGACAGTGGATTTGAGGAGTCTCCTGATTCTCAGTGCACAAGCTGTCTCCACAAATGACTTCAGGACAGCTAATGAGCTCCTGAAGCAGATTAGGGAGCACTCTTCCTCTTCAGGTGATGGATCTCAGAGACTGGCTCATTACTTTGCCAATGGTCTTGAAGCACGCCTTGGTGGCAGTGGAACTGGAACGCTAAATTTTCGTGCTACTATTGCTTCAACAAGGATGACTGCTGCTGATATGTTGAAAGCTTACAAAACTCATCTTCATGCTTGCCCATTTAAGAAGCTCTCAATTGTATTTGCAAACAAAATGATTTTGCATGCAGCTGAAAATGCGTCTGTTCTTCATATTGTTGATTTTGGTGTCTTGTATGGTTTTCAGTGGCCAATTCTTATCCAGCTTCTCTCAATGCGTCCTGGTGGGCCTCCCAAGCTACGCATCACTGGGATAGAACTGCCCCAACCTGGTTTCCGACCACAAGAGAGAATTGAGGAGACTGGACGTCGCTTGGCAAAGTATTGCGAGCGCTTTAAAGTTCCATTTGAATACAATCCTATTGCTGCTCAGAACTGGGAAAATATCCCAGTTGAGGACCTCAAGATTAATCACAATGAGGTGCTTGCTGTGAATTGTTTCGGCCGGTTTAAGAACCTACTAGATGAGTCAGTTGAAGTGAACTGCCCGAGGAATGCTGTTCTTAACTTAATTAGGAAGATAAATCCGAACATTTTTGTGCATTGTATCATTAATGGATGCTACAATGCTCCGTTCTTTGTCACGCGGTTCAGGGAGGCACTTTTCCACTTCTCCTCTCTGTTTGATATGTTTGATGCTACTATACCTCGTGATGATCAAGAGAGGTTGTTGTTTGAGAGAGAGCTCTATGGGCGAGCAGCCATGAATGTTGTAGCCTGTGAGGGCATGGAAAGGGTAGAGAGGCCTGAAACCTATAAGCAGTGGCAGGTTCGGACTGCAAGGGCAGGGTTTAAGCAGCTTCCCCTGGACCAGGGGGTTGTAGAAATGTGTAGGTATAAGATGAAGACATGGTACCACAAGGATTTCGTACTTGATGAAGACATGAACTGGATGCTACAGGGGTGGAAAGGTCGAATTATCTATGCTTCCTCCTGTTGGGTGCCTGCATAAGAGTTTTTGGTGGCATCTCAATTTGAAGTTATATGGAACATTTAAGGTTTCTTCTGTAATTGATTGAGCATGGAGAACCACAACTTCAAGCAAAGGTATTAATCCGTTTTGAGTTTTATTGAACTTTCGTTACCTCTTTTATGTAAACAAATATTCACGTATATGCACAAGTAGTTATAGGCTCATAACTTGAATGTTTTTCTAGTATGTATTTGATATATTTAAAACCAAGTTAAAAGGTAGAAAAGGAGCTTACCTTGTGCCTTTTTATTTGCAGATGCTATGGCACTACCTGCCTGGAGCAGAAGAACCTTGCGGAGATGGAGAATTATGGTGTTATTTTGTCTGCACAACTTAACATCTGAAACAATTGATAGTTGAAGGCCTGTTGTTCATGGTATGATGTGCATATTACTAATGTCCTGGACATGGATATCCTTTTGTGACCTTTATAAGAAGTTAGAACCCTTCCTACGTGTGCAGAGATCGTAATATAGTCTAGTACTGGCAGCTGGCTCTTCTTAGGAAATTTTGTAATCAAATAATTAAAAGGTTTTCTTTCTTGATGATTTTCCACTTTGGTGGTGCTGTTCATGAGAGTTTTGGACCTGGGTTCTTGTAACGTTTCCATGACTTTGATGTTATATTGATATCTGATGTATCAAAGTAGTGTAAGTTTCAGATTTCATTCTGTTCTCTCGTTTGCAAACTGGGTCATTGTGCCATTTCATTCTGTTCTCTCGTTTGCAAACTGGGTCATTGTGCCATTGCAGTGTATTTTCTTTTTTTCACATTAGTTACCTTTTATTGTCGTTGGTGTTTTTATCATCACCTAATTAACTTGGTTTCAGTTATTATCAATTACTAATTCTATTCCAGCCATATGAATTGATAGCAGAAAGAAATTTAATTTCCAGTTGGTGGGATACTAGAATATATGCATGATTTGAGTATCTATGACTCACTCTAGTGGGTGAACGTCACAATGGATTCTTCAGGTAAGTTCATTGATGGGTGGTGGGATCTATCTACCTCAATATAGAATTTATACAATTGGAATCTTTTGTCTGCAATGTTTAGCACAAAGTATATTTGAAGTGATTAACATGTAACATGAACGTTCCTTCCTATTGCATGAGATGCTGTTTTGGCAGATTTTATTTTCTGGATTGACATTATTGTTGTGGTAGTCATTGTTCTTGATTTATGAGGTGGTAGTGGTCTTAACTACACTTTCATAAATATGCACGTAACTTAGTGAGATTAAGGTTGCATTGTATGAATGGCAAAAATAATGACAGCAATATTGTTGAATATAATTACACATTGACGTAAGAATTGTCGAATCCAATATGACAGTCACATTTAATTGTTTACCACATGCCAAAATAACAGCCGAGAACTGTTAATTAACTTGTGTTTCCCCAATGTCAAAGCAGTGGGATCACTCCTTAGCTGGACTGATGTTATCAAGATTAGATCAAATTAGGGAGGTTTGCGCATCTTGGAAAACCATGCTCTATGGTTTAAGCTTTTTTTTTTTTTGAGGGAAGAGGGCTTTTCATGTGTCTATGTCATGAAATTGTGTTAAAAAAAAAAAAAAAAACATGGGTAAGCGTCTTTTATAAACAAAGTTTGAAATCACAACTTCCAGCTTAATAGTAAAAAAAAATGCCTGCACTTTTGAATCCAAAGCTCTGGGGATGAAGAAAATGGACGTGCATGACAGTCGTTTTCTTTTTAGACAGGATTATTAGTTTGATTCTTCTTTAAAGATAAGCCTTCTTTGTTTGGTTTAGCATTTCTCCGTTAGCGTTGAATGTTTAATGGCTGAAAATAAGCATTTGATGAGATTATTTAAGATTAGCATTTCAATTTAAAATTTAATATTCCATATTTAAAAATAATAATTAAACATTAAAAATTAATTTTTCTAATATTTCAAATATAGAAACTGATGTTTAATTTTTTTTATCAATATTAATTTATTTTTTTTATTATTTATCACTCTATCAATTTGTATTTGATATAAAATTAATTAGAATAAAAAATAAAATTATATATCTAATGAATAATTAAAATATTGTATAAATTTAAAAATGTATTATAAAATTTTATATGATAACTAATTTTATTATATAGATACACAAATTTATTTATATCAAATATTTATTTTATTACTAATGTATAATTTATATATTCTATAGTGAAATTATTAACTATAAAAAATGAGTATATTATCATATAAAATATAAACAAAATTATTATATCTTTTAGTTATTTTATAATTTAACTGCAGTTTTGACTGTTAAATTATTAAATATTTTATACTTATAGCTAAAAATTAATTGTTGATCATTAGCCACCAATCACTTATAATTAACCTTTACTGCTAAACTAAATAGTTCTTTAGAAAAACTAAAAAAAAAAATAAAGATGAAAAAAAAATAGTAGTATATATGATTATGAACAATAAAAAAAAGCCCAAAATATAAACTTTGGCACATTATATTTCAGAATAATAATGCTATAATGAAAATCCAATATCTTTCAAAAAAAAAAAAAAAAAAGAAATCCAATATGAATGTTTTCTCCTTCAAGGCATTATTTATAGTTTATTATATATAATGTGAAACCTTTCTTTTGTATTTTTGACTTGCTTTGAAAATTAAAGAAAAGGTCATAGAAAATCAATTATTGATTTTTCTAGAAAACAAGAAAATTACTTCAGATTTTTAAAGTACACAATTTGTTTTGTATTTCGATGTCTTTTTATTATATCACATGATTATTTTTTTCCTTAGAACTTCTTCAGAATATTAAAAGAATAACATTGTATTGCAAAATTTCAAGCATTTTCATGATGATATCACCATTTAATTAGTCTTCATTTCTGCTGTTAATTTCATGGGTTCACTTTCAAGATCATCAAATTGAACGAAAATTGTTGATTTTGACCATATTTGGCAACCCACCATGAGTCACAAACCACCATAATTGAATGAATTATTCTTCCTCTTCAACAAGAAGCAGAGGTTTCACATTTGATCAAAATAATCTCTGCTCATATTATTATTACAAAACATGAAAAAAATTTATTGAATTATGTTTTTTTAAATTACGATATCTAAATACAAAATCCTATATTCGGTAATAGTTCATTTAGCTTAATTTTTTAAGCATTCACATTTTGTAATTTATGATTTCAAGTTGTCCAAGTAAGTCCCTAGAGAAAATGAGATGTAACCTTTTGATGCAATACCTCTTCTCCATCATTGATTTCCCTTTTAAAATAAACATCTTTAATATTTTATGCACATATAAACTCACCAAATATTTGATATCCATACAATATAGATACAAAATTTAAAAGAAATTCAAACAACCTTAAAAATTAACAAATATATTATTATTGTGGCCAAATTTATAAGTTGCTCTCTAAACTTTTCGTAATTGGTCAGTGTAACACCTCACCTTTAATTATGATCTATTTAATACTTAATATTTTATTTTTAACCAATTGAACTATTATAATTTTATTAATGACCAATTAAACACATATTGTTGTTGTCAACAAACAGATATGTAAATTGCGCGCATTAAAGCAAGTGAGTAGTAAATTTACATTTTAATTGGATAAAACATCATCATTATTTATTCTTATTTTCTTGTATTTTTTACTACACACTCTCTTAAAGAAATCTCTACAAATTTCCTCTTTACTTTTTAAAATTTTCATTTCATTTCCACTTTTTAATTTGAGTATTTATCTCTCTCTCTCTCTCTCTCTTCACCATAATTTTTTCATTCTAAACATTTCATCTCTTCTTTCTCAAATCTAAGTGAACTCAATTTCTGACTAGATCCAAAAATCAATAATAGCTCTTTCTTACTCGAATGAAATGATGGCAAACAAACGGAGACAACAAATCATTGGTGACCCAACCTTCTAACAAGATCCATGAGCTATGATGAAGAAACCCTAACTCAAAAATCAATGGCAGCTCCTCTTTTCCCAAGTGATGATGATGGTGAAACAAATAATGATGGTGGAAACATTGCTAGCTACTGACCAGAGCAACAATGCAACCTTCTTACCAGAGTGACAATGACGACAATATAATCGACAACAAGATGAGCAAAGCATAATTTTTTTTTTTATTCTTTAGGTCATTATTGCTTCCTCCAATTAGTAGTTTTTGTTTTTGTTTTTTAATTATTGTTATATGTTGGGTTATCTATTCTCTAAATCTATAAGTTTTTCTACCTTAGCTTTTTCCCCCCTTTTAGTTTAGTTCTTGAAAAATTTTTCTTCTTTTTCTTTGTTACTCTTTACATATATGTTATATTTGTGTATTTTCGATGCTTTTGAGTTTGAAGATATTTTGATGCAATAGTGAGTTTTGTGTTTGAAATTATCTTTTTGATTAGTTGAAGACTAGTTATTGTATTTTCTCTAGGAAAATTGACCAAATTAGAGTTGATTAATCTTGAAAAAGAGTTTATCTATTTTTTTTTTCTCTTTTTTCTTGGTGATGTTTAGTGGTATGGCAAATTTTTTGGTAGAGATGAGGGTTTGGTGGTGTAGAGATCAAGAGATTTGTGTTACTAGTAAGCTGGTGGTGTAGAAATAAGGAGATTTGTATTACTAATAATCTATTGAAAATACGTTATGGTAGAATAGGGTATTTTCTTCCAATCAAGAGATTAAAATTTTTAGTATAGACACGTGAAACTCATATACATTTATTTATCAAGTGAATATTCAATAGGTTAAAAATAAAAATTTAAGTATTCAATAGACTATAATTAAAGATGGAGTGTTAAAGCGAACAATCGCGAAAAGTTCATGGAGTAATTTATACATTTGGCCTTATTGTTTTCGTTGTTGTCATCATCATCTATCCTTATTCTTTACATCCTATTTGAGTCATTTTGCCAAAGGCACTTCCTAATTGAAAGCCTTAGGCCAATTTGGGCATGGCTTCACATTACACGCACAAATTGAAGGGGGTGACTGTGTATGGGTTATTAGTTCAAACGAAGTATTCCTTCACGTTTTTCTATAACTATCTTTAGTTTGTGGTATAATAATAATAATAATAATAATAAAGAATCTAATTAATAACATTTGATGTCAATATTTATCATACATTTAATAAGAATTTTAATTGATAACATTTGATATCAATATTTATCATACAGTTAATAAGAATTTCATCAAACACTTGACAACTCTTATTAAAGACTATTATAGCTGTTATTGATTATTATTATTATTATTATTATTATTATTTGTTGGCAATAATTTTGCGCAAGTTAATATGGGTGTGCCACGTATTGAGATACACAAATCAAACTAATTTGCGTCTTTTTGACTTCTTAAACCAAACTACTCTTCGTTCTAAATTAGATGTCGTTTAAGGAATGAATTTTTGTCTCGTAATACTTGATATTTTATAATTATCTGTGAATATTAATTATTTTTTTTTAATTTTACTCTTTTTCTCTTTCATAATAATTATTTCTTATAGAGTGCACAATAATTTATGAAATAATTAATTAAGGGGTAACACAGTCTTTTATTTATGTAATAACATCTATTAAATACAATTTTTAATATATGTACAAACATCTTAAATGACATTTATTATGAAATAGAGAGAGTAATGTGTTTCGACCCAAAAAAACCAAACTAATGTGAATTCTCAAACTTTTTTTTCGTAATTTATTTAAATTCTACCGACTTGCTAATTAATTGTTGGGTTAATAATTGAAAGCTGATGGATAAAAGTCAAACTTGAAGATTGCATTGGTAATCAAAATGAATAGTGCATTATTTGGAATAGACATATGCGTCATGAAAATTAGGACTGAGTGTGATCCTCAAAATTTTCTCAAATCGAATAAAAAATGGCTCAAAATAAATATTGGACTAAAAATATAAATAATGGATCAAGACCGAACCAGAACTGAGCTGATATTAATTTAAAATCGATCTTGATTCTCCTTTAAGAACTGCATTAAAGACTGAAGCGAACCGAATTGAATTAAAGAATTGATTATATATATAAAATTTAAGGATCATATACTAATTTAATACATGTATATGTTATATATTTAAATAAAAATATAAAAATTAAATATTGTAAATATATTATATATTTGTACACTTGAATATTACTTAATATAATTCTTTTTATAATTATAAAGTTATATTTTTATTAATTTTATGCATTCAAAATAAATAATTTTATGTTATAATATCTTCCATAATATTTAAAAGGATAGTTTTTATGAATAAAATGGATTAAAATAATTATAATTATGAAATTTGTTTAAAAATAAATTTAGGACTGAACCATAATTGAACCGAAAATAAAAGACCAAATACCACCAAAAAACTGAACCAAACCAATTTTTGGTCCAATTCGGTTCCAATTCTTTATATTTTCAATTCTAGTCTTGACCATTTTAAATTTGACGGACCAAGACTTTAGTCCGGTGATACACATCATTTTAACATATATTTTAGGTTAATAAATTAGAAGTTTTCCTTATTTTGTGATGTTTTTATTTTGAAATAAATTAATTTTTTGTCTCTTTTATATTTGCGCAGGAAATTCTCAAAAAATGAGATAAATTGCAGTATTCAGTAGTGTTACATGGACTATTATGTAGCCCATGCATAGGACCATATAGAGACGCAAAGTTGATCAGTCAGCAAAACAAAATTACATAAACAATTAAGTGCATGGACTATTGTATCGCTCATGCATCAGACCATGTAAGACGTCAGATTCACATTTTAAAAAGTAATTGCAATATGCTTTTAAAGATAACAAAGACCTAATTTGGAAAACTGATAAAAAGTAGTTTTTTAGGAGAAAAAAATGGATCTAAAATTTGCACCAAATAAAAAGAAGATTTTGTGAAAGTTATATATTCTCTTTTAATGTTTTCTTTGTTTTTGTTTTGAAAACTTTTCTTTGGAAATTCTTTTACTTAATTCAATGAATTATTTCTTTTTTGTTTCTTTTTCTTTTTTTTTTTTTAGGATGAACTAATTCTTTAATTTTAGGGATTAGCGTGAAAGCTAATATTTATTTCACGAATCTATGAAATTATTTTGTTTTAATTGTGTTAAGTGTCTTGATTTAATATGTTTGAACTTAATTGATCTTGTGTATATGAATAGTCGCATATGTGCAATGCTTGAGATTTTAAATGATGGACCGAGAGTGGAAGTCTAGGGTTTGTCCTAGCATATTAAGCTAACATATTAAACTAAGAGATTGAGACCACAAGAGTGGACTCGACTTTAAAGATATTCAAGGATTATTCATAAAACTTAATGCATTGTTATTGAATTTTGTGACCTTGAGAGTAGACATGATTTTAGCAATAATAGACTCAATTTTGCTAAAGAGAGATTATTGGGTAAATTGGAATTCATCTTCAAGCACAGCTTAATCTCAATTGAAATAATTCTTTTGATATATTTATATAATGGTATTGTGGTCCCAAATTTCCTAGAAATCATTATCATATAGAGTTTCTTTTTAATTAATTTCAGTTTTATTTAATTATTTTTGCAATTTCAGTTTGTATTCATTATCATTCATTATTCGGTTGTTAAATAATAAGAAAATTTAGTTATTTGGTACTTGTGAAACAATTCTTGTGGGAACAATTTCTACTTATCTTTATATTACTTAAAGTAATTTGTGCACTTGCAAGGGTTTTACACGCAACAAGTTTTTAGTGCCATTGCTAGAGATTGATTTTCATCATTTCAATTTCACTTAAGATTTCTATTAATTTAGTGTTTAAATTTTGCATTTTTTTTTATTTTTATATGTTTAATTATGTTTTATGTCTTTTGATAAGTGAAGCGCTTGGTTTATGCCTAAAGATACAATAGTTAAAGAAGGAAGACAAATAGCTTTAAGAGTATTTGTCATGCCACAAACACAAGAGGTTAAGATAAGCATTGCAAAATCCACTATTGCAACCAACAATTTCAAGATTAAAGCAACAATTATCCAACTGGTGTAACAAAATACTATTGGGAGTAAAGCTAATGAGGATCTAAATGCCCATATTACCTATTTCCTTGAAATTTGTGCAATCTTCAAGATTAATAAGACTACTGATGATGCAATCCAATTGCGGTTATTTCCCTTCTCATTGAGAGATAAAGCAAAAAGGTGGTTGAATTAGGTAACACCTAACTCATTTGCTACTTGGGATGATCTCTCTAAAGCTTTCTTGGCAAAATATTTTTCACTGAGCAAGACAGTACAATTGAGGCAAACAATTGCAAGTTTTCAAAAAGAGTCGGGTGAGACATTGTACAAAGCATGGGAAAGGTTTAAGGAGTTGCAAAGGTGTCCACATCATGGCTGTCAAATTTATTGATAGTCCAAATGTTCTACAATGGGCTTAACCATTCAGTTTGTATTACTATTGATGCCATAGGAGGAGATGCACTCATGGGAAAATCAATTGATCAAGCTTATTCATTGTTGGAAGAGATAACCTCAAACAACTACCAATGGGCAAGTGAAAAGGAAATTAACAAATGAGTTGCGGGTGTTCATGACATTGATGCATATACCATATTAAATGCCAAAAATGGATGCTCTTGCAAAGAAGTTTGAAAATGTGAGTGTGCATACTATCAATACCTCGTCGCTCGCTTGTGAATGGTGTGGAGGAGCACATGTGAGAACTGAATGCCGATTAGGGAGTCTTTTTGCTCAAAATTTTGTCAAGCATGTGCAATATGTTTCCAACTTCAATAGGCAACCTAATAATCCATATTTCAATACCTACAATCCCAGGTAGCGAAATCATCGAACTTTTCATAGAGTAACTAAGGCACTCAAACTAAGCCTTCTTATCCTTCTAGTTTTCCTCAAAAGCAATAAGATGGAGTTTCCATAGCTTAACCAACTCAACATGAGGAAAAGCAACAATAAGACATGCAAAAGTTATTAATTGAGAAATTTAAGAAGGTGGAGACCAAGCTAGCAAAGATAGACAAGCTTGAATTAGGGTGGACCAAATGAAGCAACATAACTGACACTTGGAAATGCAAATTAGGCAATTGGCTAGCACTATTAATAAAAGAATGCAAGGTATATTGCCTAGCAAGACTGAATTAACCTAAGATAACAATGCAAGGCAATTACTTTGAGGAGTGACATGGAGATATTTGACCCCCCCAAAGTAAGGATAAGGGTGAGAGTGAGAAAATAACCTTAAAAAGGCCTAAAATGCTTGAAAGTTTTGAAATTTTAGTCCAAGAGAGTGATGTAGCATCCCTAAATTTCAATCCGGATGAGAAAGACAATGTGGAGAAAGCTAAAGAGGATGAAGGAAATAAGCCTACACTTGTAAAACTTTATGTTTCACCAATTCATTTTCCTCAACGGTTGCAAACACACAAGTTGGACAAGTATTATACTAAGTTCTTGAAGATGTTCTAGCAACTTCATGTCAATATTCCATTTATTGAGGTCTTAGCACAAATGCCAAAATATTTGTTGAGGTCTTAGCACAAATGCCAAAATATGTAAAATTTCTCAAACATCTTTTATCTAACAAGAGAAAGTTGGAGGAATTTGAGACCATAGCTCTCTTCGAGGAATGTAGTGTTATAATCCAAAACAAGCTTCCACCAAAGCTTAAGGATTTAGGGAGTTTCTCTATACCTTACCAAATTTTTCATCATAAATTTGATAGAGCACTATATGATTTAGGTGTTAGTATTAGTCTAATATCTCTTTCTATTTACAGAAAAATTAAAGTTGGGTAAGATCCAACTAATTACGGTAACATTGTAATTACTGCATTGTTCTATTAAACATCCGGTTGGAGTAGTAAAGAATGTTCTCATGTAAATAAGAAAAACAAGATGAAAATGTCTTATTATATAAGAAGAAAGACAAGTTATGGCATGCCAAGCAATTTCACCAGCCCTCACTTGAAGTTGAGTAGCAAGTGTTTCAAGTTTCATCTCATGGAGTTATAGAATTGCAAAAAGGAGATGGTGCTAAAACATTTAAAGTGAATGGTCATCATTTGAAGCCTTATGTCTATGATAATGCATTGCAAAAGGGAGAAATTCTTCACCTAAAGCCACCTTCAAGCTGAGAATTTATAGAAAAAGTCAAGCTAATGACTTTAAATAAGCGTTTGTTGGGAGACAACCCAACAAAATCTTTAGCTGTTATTCAATTCATCATAATTTATTCAATTTAACTCCTTTGCATCACATTCCATTATAATGTTAGGAACATTAGAATTTTAATTTATAAATAGGAATAAACTGTAAATTAAGAGGAATTAATTATAGCATTTTATCATTTTTAGTTTGAAAAATCATGCATGGTAATTTAGTTATTTTGTTTTGCATGTAAAAAAAATAAGAAAAAAAGAATGGTTGGAGTTTGCCAGGCTTGATAATCAAGAAAAATGGACCAAAGGATAAGCTTTGGGCTTTCATGTTATATTTATGGAAGTTGGGCTAATGTATCTTAAAAGATGAATTAGGGCAGATGAGATAAAGGAGAGGTTATGTTTTAATGGAAAGTTTGGGCTAGTTTTAATATTAGTGATAGATGGGCTTAGTTCTGGGCCAAGGAGAGAATGATTTTTAATTTTTAAAATCCATCTTCTTCCTTTTCCAAACCCAAAAAGAAGTTTCTACTACCCTTCCCATTTCCAAACCATTACACCCTTCCATTTCTCCACACCCACCACTAACCCATCTACCATTTCCTGAACCAACATCACCCACAATACCACCATACACCATCTCTCATTAATCACCATCTTTATTCTAAAATCATTTTTTCTTTAAAACTCCTGAATAAATAAACCATTTCACCAACCGCTACATTATTTCCTCCTTCATATCTTTCTTCTAACCCTGAAACCCATAACTCTATTTCTTCCATTATAAACTTTCAATAGTGCCGAGAGTTAAACAAGTTGCCAAGAAGAGAGCCTTTGACCAAGGTGAGCCATTTAATCGTTATCAAGACCAAATGACCCTCTCTGATTCAGACACACCACCGCCTTCACCAACATCATCCCCACTTCCACCACTATCCCCGAGACCATTCACACCAAATTTGGACTTCGAGATTCCATTAGAGGCTGTCCGATATCAGTATTTATAGAAAAAGGGATTCAAGGCTAATCGATTCTACTGTTAAATGTTATTAAAGAGCCTTCATATGGATGGACATGTTGGGTGGCTAGTTGGTGGTGCAAGATTTGGGCATTTCACCAAACTAACCCCGCCTACCTGTAGGAATCATACTTGAGTTTCTCTTCACCTTGACCCCTTTGAAAGAGGAAACAAACTCTAATTTACCACCATACTTTGACGTACATCTATTTGGTGAAAAGGCACAAACATCTTCGAGTTTCCAGATGATAGGTACACTACTCCCCCACCAAACTATAAAGAGTAATATTTTTGGACATAACTCATTCATGGAGACACTTCTTTTACTGTCAGTTGATCTAAATCCCATGAATTCAATGAGTTCTAATACCACTACATGCATCGATTTTTAGCCTACACCCTCTTTGTGAGAGGAGAGAATAAAGGTTTAATTTCTAAAAATGATTTATTTTTCTTATGGTGCATGGAGAATCCCAAACACCCAAACTGAGGATTTTTGCTCCATCAACAGTTGTTGGCAGTAGCCAAAGCCAAATCAGGTAAGATTATGACAGGTTTTATGGCTACTACTATAGTGATGTCCCTTGTAGGTTTCCAGTATCAGGCCTATTGGAAATAGCCTGCAACTGTAATAAAGTACCTAGACTTGCAATATCTATCGCAAATTAAATTGTGTAAGAATTTCAGAAGTACTTATATGTTATATTAGGAGGAGTAGATGCACAGTAGAAAGAAGGATGAAATAGAGCAATCAGGGCACCCAACATGGATATCCGATGCTCAAATCATAGATAACATAGAAGATTTAGATCCTCGACTAAAGGTGCTTTAAGACCAAATCAGTGGTTATTTTACATACAAAGGATATCGATCACCGCCATTTAAAGCATAATGAGATTTGGTATTTCTATTTATTTTCTTTGAATTTTGAACACTATTATTTTTTCTGTTAAGTTAGATTTTGTGTGTTTTTATGGATTTTAACTAGTGTGTGTTTGTTTTGATTGGGGATGATTTTGGTTTGTAATGTCAATTCAAACACAATATATTAGTGTTATTTTGTTATAGGTGACTATTTTGACATGAAATTCTTCTTTTTTTTTTTGGATGAATTGTGATTAAGGTATTACAGGTCATAAAACTAGTGTGAATGCCAAATTGAAATATTGTGTTAGTAATATGTGTGACATTTGCTTGATTTTGTCAGATTCTGTGTGAATGCTAGATGTTGTCACTTGTTTGATCACTATATTTTGAGCTTTAATTGCATTCACAGATTGGTTCATGACCCAAGGACTTATTGCGCATTTCTATTGGCATTTCTTCTATCTCTGAAATATGTAATTCTGTTGCATTAGTTAGCCTGAGGAGCTATTGTGTACTCTCATTGTCATTTATGCTTTATAGATTATATTCATCCTAGGTCACAAATACTAGTTCTCACCTCATTGTGTCCATTGGAATGACAAATAGATAATATGATATATGGAGATGTAGGTTTTACAATCCTATTTTTACCCTTAACTTCCAAATATCTATTCTTCATTCATGATGTCCAAAGGAATTGAATCCATAACTTTAGAACATAATAAAGGATAGATAAGCAACATGTTTCTTTTATTGTCATAGAGCTTGCATGAGTGTATGGAATGTGCTACATGACTTAATTTTTGTACTAATAGATTGTGACAGTAATTAGATTATTGAAATTTCAATTTTCAGGTGTATGGAGTGTTGCATGACCCATGCAATAGGCCATACACCATTGTACCACACTGTTAAATATAAGTTCTTTACTATTTTCAATTATGTTTTCTTTTCTAAAATGCACCACTCATATCAGTAATTGTTTGTGAAGTATGGAATATAAGCATGACAAATTCACACCAAGCAATCAATTACAACAACAATTTCAAGCATTTGATGACCTAAGAAAATTCGTTACGTCAATGATTCAAATAAAAAATACAATAGAGAAGTAAGGATTTTGTTTTCTTAATTTCAGATTTCTTTTTCTCTTTTCACCGAACATTGAAAACAATGTTGTATTTAAGTTTGGGGGAAGGACATAGATTTGAAATTTTTAATTTCATTTGATTCATTTAGAATAATTAGGATTTTGTTTATAGTTAGAAAGTTATTATGACTATTCTTTGATTAAATTCAATTCTTCTTTTGTCAATAGTGACATAACATTCTTGGAGTATTGTATGTTAAAATAGTAAAGGAATAATTGAAGTTAAGTATTGATTAATGAAATAATTGTGAAAATTTGAATTTATTTAAATGGCATGGTAATTTAGGCATGATTTTCTTCTTTGAAAATGTAGGTATTTATGGATACTTGATAAATGATGTGAGCAATTGCCTTGTATATTTTTGATTGAGAATTTGCTTAAACCATTACACCTCATAGTGATTGCTTGTTTAAAGTCAAGGCATGTACTTGATTACTTGATAAAACATTTTCCACTAATTCTAGAGCAAATTATGCAATCTTTTAAGGTGACATATTAATTTACACATGATTAGGGAAATGATTTACGCATTCTTGGTATTAAACCATTTAGCCTCTTTCATACCTTATCAATTTTTATCCTTTGCACCCTTTTTATGCCTTTCAATACACTCTTAGAGTGTATACAAGCCTTTCTCTTGATACCCTTAACCTTGTTACCATGTAGCCAATATTATGGCCTACCCACCAAGACAATTTTAGGATTGATATTTTTAAGTGACATTAGAATTCCCATTATGTTTGTTGAGAAAGTTGAATTTCCTTCTTGATTGTATATTTGAGCTTATGTGCAAGAGTTTGATATTTGAGAAGAAAAAAAAGTTGAGAATTGTGAAGTTTTTTTAAGCTCTAATGCTTATTATTTAAAGTTCACAAATTTATGCGAAATGCATTATGTACACAATTTGCTCTTGACCTTTACGATGAATTTGGATTGTTTGAGTGATTGTAGCTAAGGAATAAAAGAATGAAGGGTTTGATAAGTTGGAAAATTTTGAGAACATATGAGAATTTGTAGCATTACCTGATTATTTTCATTTTTAGAATTATCTTGTTTGAACCTTTTTATCCTTTCACTTGGTAAACTATTAGCCTTTCGTCGCGTTAGAAGCCAATAAAGATCTTTGATCCTTGGTTAATTTGTGCAATTACATTAATGGGGATTGATTGTCTATATTTGCCTATGGAATGTAGTATAACATTATGTTATGAAAGGTTTTGACAACACTAACTTGTATGATGATTGATTTTAAATTGCATCAATACAGAGATAGGTGTATTGTGGTTTTTATAATTTTCTTAGTTGATTATACTTGAAATTGTTTGCAAAGTTTTGAAAAGTTGAATTAAATATTTTAAATTTTCTTATAAGTTTAGAATGTGTGGTTGTTATGACATTTTTCTAAATCCAATGGTTCGCAATTATTGAGTTGATTTGCTTAAGGACAAACACAACTCTATGTTTGGAGGAGTTCGATAAGAGTCATTTTAGCGTTTATTTAGATTAATAAATTAGAAGTTTTACTTATTTTTATGGTGTTTTTATTTTTAGAATAAATTAATTTCTTGTCTCTTTTATGTTCGCACAGGAAATTCTTGAAATAGGAGATAAATTGTAGTTTGCAACAATGTTGTATGGGTTATTGCATGGCCCATGCGTAGGACCATATAGAGATGTAGAGTTGACCAGCCAGCAAAGTAGAATTGTATAAGCAGTTAAGTGCGTGGGCTATTACATGGCTCTTGCAACGGGCAATGCAAGATGTTAAATTTAGATTTTAAAAAGCAATTGCAATATGGTTTTGAAGGTAACAAATACCTAATTTGGATAGAGATTCCTGGGTAAAAAAAAAGCAGATTTTTAGGAGAGAAAAATATATCCAAGATCTACACCAAATAGAAAGAAGATTTTGTGAAGAATAAAAATTCTTTCTTAGGGTTTTCATTGTTTTTGTTAGGAAGACTTTTCTTTGAAAATTGTTCTACTTAATTAAATGGATTCTTTCTTATCTGTTTCTTTTTCTTCTTTTAGGATGAACTAATTCTTTAATTTTAGAGATTAAGGTGAAAGCCCAAAATTTATTTCATGAATCTATGAAGTGATTTTGTTTCAATTGTGTTGGGTGTCTTTATTTAATATGTTTGAGTTTAATTGATCTTGTGTGTATGAACGACCATATATATCCGATGTTTAAGATTTTAGATGATAGAGCGAGAGTGGAAGTCTAGGGTTAGTCCTAGCATATTAAATTAGGAGATTGAGACAAGGAGAGTAGGCTCAATTTATAGAGATATTCAAGGATTATTCATGAGGTTTAATGTGTCGTTATTGAATTTTATGAGAACAAAGGTAGATATAATTTTAGTAATAATAGACTCAATTTTGGTCGAAAGATATTATTAGGTAGATTATAAAAATTCATCTTAAAGTACAACTCAATCTCAATTGAAATAATTCTCTTGATATATTTATAGAATGATACTATGGTGTACCCGAATTTCCTATAAGTCATTATCTTATAGAGTTTCTTTTTATTTAATTTTAGATTTGTTTAATTATTTTTGCAATTTCAGTTTTTATTTATTATCTTTTCATTATTTAGTTGCTAGATAATAGGAAAATTTAGTTCTGTAGTACTTACGAAACAATTCTTGTGGGAATGATTTCTACTTATCAATATATTACTAGAAGCGATTTGTGTACTTGCAAGAGTTTTAACACAACATTCGGTTTCAAGGTTTTTCAAAACCCTGGATTGGGTCGAATTGAACCCACCCCTTATGAAAATATTGAAGTGAGAATAATAATGAAAATTGTTTGCAAATGAAAATGAAAGACTTGAAAGACTTCATTTAATATCTTTTCTAATTTCTTAACTACTCCCCTACAATGTTTAATTTCTTCTGAATACCTATGATGCTCAATTCCTTTGCTACTTTAAACTTCACTTCCTTTAATAATATATTTCCTTAAAAATTGCTTCAAACTCCTTTTAACCACCCATTCTCATATTGACCAATTAATCAAAATTAACTAATTATTAGATTGTGTCTTATTTGAGTGGACTTGACTAAAAATATTGGATTAGGCCTATTTAATTTTGGACTAAATATTATAATATTAAAAAGTAGTTTTTTTAAAATAACTTTAATAAAATAGATGAAATTCTCATTACTATAGTGATTGGAAAATAATTAAACACAAAACCTTCTCATTTCTTAAAAAAGTGAAGAGACTAACCAAATTAGCCAAATGCATCCCCCGCTTCTTGAATTTTACAATAAAAGTCTTTCCACCCCCTTAATTCTATTTTAGCCAAAACACCTCTTTTATTTAGGACAACAAACTTCTATTTTATACCTATTTACTAGTTTAGACCTATTAAGAATAAAGAAATGTGCAACACACATTGTTAACATGGTAAAAATTGTTGACAAGGATTCATCTAAGGCTTTACATGGTTACTCTCTCCTTCCATTGAGAGAAAGGGAAGAAACCATCCATTTGCCATTGATTTCAAGTAACAAATTGTTAAAGCTTGAATGTTTTTGTGACAAAGGAGAAAAAGTTCTATACCAACATTCATCATTTATAGCCAGGTACACACAATGTTTGCCCTTTTCAAGTAATGAAAGGTCTTAATATGAGTTAGGTTTTGTTGTTATTATACGTCAAAGTAAGGGGTTTTTGTTAACACACATTTTTATTGGGGTGTTTTGCTCTCTATTATGTATAGTAAAAAATAAAAGATACTTTTATAATGGGAATCTTTTTTACCTAAAAATTACTTGCATGACATAAATTCTTTAATCTATTGTTTTGTTTACCATTGTGTACAAAAAAAAAAAGGATTTGCTTTTATAATGCATGCATATAAATGTGATTATAATAATTTCTTTTTGTAGTGTTTTACTTTTTCGAACAATATGTGTGATAAAGTTGTGCACTTGAAATGCCATTATAGGGGCATTTTTGTATATGATCCTAACCCTAGATATAATGGGGGTTCAGTGATGGTTCATGCAAATGTGGATGTGGATTTATTGTCTTTTCCTGAGTTAAGAGATTACTTAATAGAGTTAGGGAATACAAATGTAGTTGGGATTTATTATAAGGATGAAAATAGGGGCAAAGGTGTAGATATTTTTAGTCATCTTTCGTCTAATGAAGCTTTGATAGAAGTAGCTTCAAAGGTAGATAATAATGCTTATGTTGATTTGTATCTAAAACATGTTGGACAAAAATTTGATAAGGGTCTAAATGTTAGGATTTAAGGCTTGAATACTTCTGATAGTGGTTTAAATGTGGAGGGGGGAGGGGGCATAAGTGAAGTTGATACTAGTTTGAATGTGCAATGTAAGGGCTTAAATGATGCTACTATTAGGTTGAATGTAAGTAGTGATAGGCCTTCCACTTTTAGAAATGATAGATTTAATAAAGGTAAAGAGAGATCTAATAGATTGAACGAAGAACAAGATGACAGTAAGTCTAGTAGTAACTAAGATAGGGTGAATCATCTAAATCTGTCAATGACTTTGATACAAATTTTGAGGCAACAGAGGGCAGTGATCTTGATAAAGAGCTTAGAGTTTTTAGAGAGGCTATTAGGAAATATAGGGAAAACAAATCTAAGGAAAACAAAGGTCCTAACAATAAGGATATTCCATTAAGAAAGGTTGGTGTTGATGTTGGTTTTGAAAATGAAATCTTAAGTAGGGAGAAGTATGTAAGAAAAACAAGGAATGATGAAACTTATGATAGTTCAGATGCAAATAGCCTAATTGTGAGTGATAATAATAGTGAGGAAGAAGGTGAAGATAAGTCAGAAAGGAGAAGGGAAAGGGCAATTAGATATGATCTTAACACTGTTATTCTATATTGGGAATTGGGAATGATTTTTGCAAATGCTAAGCAATTTAGGTAAGTTGTGTTTAAGTATGGAGTTACTAATGGGGTTTCATTAACATTAAGGCTTAATGATTAGCATAGAATGAAAGTGAAATGTTAACATCTAAATTGGTTGTGGTTGCTTTTTGTAAGTGTTGACAAGAAAACTGAGAATTTCATCATCAAAACATATAATCTAGTGCATAAATGTGTTAGAAAGAGCAAAATAAGTTGTACAACTCTTTATTTATAGCAAGGGTGTTTGAGAAAAGAATTATATCCTAACCTGGGATTAAGATTAGGGAAATTCAACAGCTATGTAAAGATGAATTAGAAGTGTATGTATCAAGAACTGTTTGCAGAAGGGCAAAGAAAAAGGTTTTGAATATGGTTGTGGGTGACTATAGGGTTGATATGCCATAATCCATAATTATGTGGATGACCTTATAAGATCAAACCTAAGAACAACATGTTTTGTTAAATGTAAAAGAATGAAGGATGGTAAACAATAATTTTAGAAATTTTCTATTTGTTCCCAAGCCCTAAAATAAGGGTTCTTGGATGGATGTAGACAAATTATAGGCTTGGATGAGTACTTCTTGAAAGGTCTTTACGATGGACAAATGCTTATGACAATGTCCAAAAATGGCAATAATCAGATGTTTCCATTGGCATGGGTTGTTGTACTTATTGAAAAAAAAAAAGAAAAAAGGAAGTGGTTCATTTCAGCATTATAACAAGTCTTGGGAATCACAAGTGGAGATGGTTGGTCAATTATAACAGACATGTAAAGGTACTTACTAAAATTGCAAGTCTATTAACTGTATTTTTTACTTCATTAGTTTTGTTTTATATATACGTATATGCATTGTTCATATCATGAGGTACTTAATTCAAATGTAGGGTTTAATATCAACAATTAAAGAGGTGTTACCTATGGTTGAGCATAGGATGTGTGCTAGGCATATTGGGCGAAATTGGGCCAAAAAATAGAAGGGGAAGACAAAAGGAAAAAGTTTTAGAAGTGTGCATGATCATATTTTGAGGTGCATTTAAAGGATAAATAGAAGGAGCTTAATCTGTTAGGGAAAAAATGTGTAGAGGACTTGTTGAATTACAATGTAACAACTTGGTGTAAGGCTTTTTTCAATTTTGATTGTAAGTGTGATGTTGTAGATAATAACATGTTTGAAACCTTCAATGGTTGGATTTTAAAAGTTAGGTTTAAGAGCCTTATAAGTATGTCAGAGGATATAAGGGTGTTAGTGATGAATAGGATCAAGATAATGAGGGATTTTGTTGAAACCTAGATTACTAATATTTCTCCAATTGTTATGGTGAAGCTGGAATAAAATGCATCTCATGCAATGAAGTGTAACATCCCTATCCTCATTCATTAGCATTCTCACATGAACATATTCATTGTATAAATAATTTGCAATCCCATATGAATATATTCATTGAATAAATGATTATTGAGATATGTGAATTGGATAAGCATAATGATGACACTTGCACCATTACATTTGGGACATTTAAACATATATGTAATGTTTATATAGTTGCATGGCAAATTATCTTATGTTGTGTGCATGATATAACATCATAAATAATGGTGTTTTAGAGCTTATTTAAAAGTATAAGGAGCATATAGGGATTAGGAGATGGATGAAGGTGATGAAAGAGTGAAAAAGAGAGACTAAAAGAGGAATATTGAACTTTCAACCAATGGTAGTGAGACACCATGATTTTGTCTTATTAGGGTAAGTATACAAATTAAATTTTTCATCTTTTAGGATCATATTAGAGAGCAAAAAATGTGAGGGAGTGTAGAAAATAGTAAGAAAGAAAGGAAAAAAGGAGGAAAAAGAAGAAGAAGATAGAGAAGAGTGAGCTAGCTTGGAGGTAACCCTAAACTTCTCTAGTTTTGGCAAAAGAGCTAAGTAATTTTATCTTCTTCCAACATGAAATTCGTCCCTCATAACAAGTTAAACATGCATTATTAGGAAGAATTATGGAGTATTTGAGGTAGTGATCTTGTATGGAGGTTGAAGCTCAAAAGAAACAAAGCTGATTTTGTTGTTAGAGTAGAATTTTGCACTCACGATTTCATAACTATAGAAGAGAAATTGGAAAAAGTGTAAAATATAAAAATTGTAGCTTTATGCCCCATATAAATTCACATAAAATAGTTTTGCTTAATTTGGTGTGTGTGAGGAAATATGACTCCTTCTTTAGGGTCGGTTCACAACCAACCGAAATCTCCTCAGCCATTATGTTTTCATATATTTTGATGACCTTATGTGCTAGTTTAGTTAAAGTGAAAAATATAAATTTATAGGGTTATATCTTTTATAAATAAATAAATATATATATATATATATATATATATATATATATATATATATATATATATATATAAAGCAGTTTTGCTTAATTTGTTATATGGAAAAAGATATAGCTCATTGATTATGACTGACCCTGAACCTGATGAAACCTCATTTGTCTTTTAATTCTATTTTCTAATAATTTGATGGCCATTAAATCAGAATTTGATGATGTGTGAAACTTGAAAGTTGTATATTTATGTCTTATCTACATGCCTATAAGATATTTTTTCCAAATTTATCATGGCTAATGAGATATTGCCCCTTAATCATGACTAATTGTCAACATATTGAAAACCTCCTCACCTTGAGATTGGTCATTTGTTTTGGTGACTTTATAGACTGAATCAGATAATAAGTAAAACATGAAAAATGTTCCTTTATGTGTTTTTTAAATTCTAGTAAATCAATTTTGCAATTGGAATTGTACAATTTGAGATATACTCAAGATTATAAGACCTACTCAAACTGAGATGACATTCAAACATTGCAAAATTCAAAAATTCACCACATTTTCTATATATATTATATTGACCTGAAATTTGACTATGTTGTATCATTATATGTCTAGTTATTTAAAAAAAATAATTAAGTCATTTGAATAAGTATTGTTAGTGTTAGAGTTATTACAGTTATACTATAACAAGGTTAGGCTGCCATATAAGGAAAATATGCATAAACACTAGGTTCACTTGCATGGAACATGTCATAGTTACATACCAAGCATTCATAATCATTTTGACATACTTATAACCATTTATGTATCAAATTTTAGGATCTCAACACTTTGAGGAAGTCTTAGAGAGAGAACCAAATCGACCATAAAGTTTGGTAGCATCAAAAGGTGAATAGAGCCATAATCGGATTCTAATATGTATGTGTGACGATTTTATAATATGATTATATGCTATTACATATATATGTGATTGAATTATGACATTTTACATGTATTACAAGTCAAGTAAGAAGTATATGATCTTAATGATTACTTGGTATAACATTGTGAATGAACACTTGCATATGGAACTAAAAGGATGTTGTGACTAGCTTGTCAAACACTTACAAATCACTTGGAAAAGGGACCAATATGTCCTATTAACACATGTTATTGATCAAAAGATTTACTTGTTATATGTTGGCCAGTAAAATCAAATGTCACTTGAATCACATGAATTTCCGGGAGTAGTGTTTGCCTTGCAAGGTCACAACAAAAATCAATCTATTGCATTTGCACTTGCAAAGTCAATTCTTATACTTGTAATGTATCCTAATGATATTTGATTCTTGTTTGTGCCATAAGAATCTAAATATTATTTTTATTCATTAAGTTGCGACTCACCAAATTGCATTTATGTTTTTCAAATATTGAAGCATAAGGTTTAGATACTTTGGAGCATGGAGTTACATATAGACATATGGAACACAAGTCATCGGCTGAATTCCAACTCTCTATCCTTGTGTCATGTACATATATCTAGATAGGAACCAGTTTATGGTCACTGGCCTTGAATATTAGTTAACATATATGTACATTAAGTACATGTTGGATTGAGTATATATGAAGAATCAACCATTATGCATATGTATTTTTGGACATGAATGCCATTATTTGTAAATGACAATGGTCGTTATATGAAGTGTCATATCCGTTGGAATGGAGATACTATATTTGAAATAATTGATAGAGAATATGGGCACATTGTTGATTTAAAAATGCAAAAGTGCACTTGCAGATTATAAAAGCTAAAGAGGATTCCTTGTGCACATGCAGTTTGTGCCATGCATCATATAAACTTGAATCTAGATGAATTTCTTTGTGAATGCTATAGAAAGGAAACATTTTTGAAGTCATATGGCCAATTCATGCAAGCTATTAGAGGGACAAGATTATGGCATGAATCAACTAACCTTTTTGTGGAGCCACTAGAAATAAGAAAGAAGGTAAGCAGGCCAAAGCTTGCAAGGAGAAAATCTAAAGATTAACTCAAAAAGGCCAAGTATGGTAAGAGTTATAGATTACATGCTCAACTTGCTAAATAATGAGGCATAATAAATAGGGTTGTCCTTTAAGAAAGGGATAATGCATTCAAGTAATGTACTTCAAATTAAATTTTTAATTAATTAATTTATATATATTTAACACATAACTGACTTTGTGTAATTTATTTATGGCTAGCCAATTTCAAATCATGCTCAAATGATAAATGATCAAAATATCTCCAAGATGAATCCTGAGAACAACACAAAGAATTGTTCTCAAATATCAAAAGTATGTAAGGTTAGTAATTATTAATTTAATGTGTTATTTTTACTTGAGTTATATGTGATTTAACTTTTTCGTGTTGTGTTAGAATACAAGGCCATCTCAAACCACCAATGATAATTTTTCGAATGGAGCAGGAGTTTCAAAATGGGGAAATAGATTTTGTGCATCAGTTGCATCTCTCATTTCTGAATTAACAAACAGTATAAATGAAAGTAAGGGAATTTGTCACAATTTAGTACAAAGTAATTAGGTAAATTATTTTTGTGTTTGGTCATTCAATATTGCGTACTATATATTACATTTTGGATGAACTCCTTTATATTTGACATAAAAGACAAGGGCTAAAACACCTGGTAGGAGAAAGAGAGTTGAGGTGGGAAGGCAAAATGTAGCTAATGACGAAAGAGGCTCATTTACTGGTAAAAGGCCTCAAATTAAAAAACAAAGAAAGAACAAAAGTGTTAGACTCAACTATAATGACAAAACTAAGGAAATCACTTATGATGTAAGTTACTGAATTATGGTACCTACTTATAATTTCATGTTTTGAAGATTATGAATCTCAATTGCTAAATTTTTAATATTCAATGCAGACAAGTAATGGTGTTTCTATAGTGATTGGCCAAACAAGACAAATCTAAAGCTCTAGTGAAGTGAACATACACCTTGGATTTAAATCTCTTGGTCTCAAGTGGAAAAACAAGCCTACAATCACCACAAGGCAATTGCAATAACATATTCACATCATGCAAATGCAGATAAAGTACCAATTTTCTAACACATAGTGGACAAAATCATGCAACAAATCAAGGAAATAATGCAACCTAATTAACAAATCTAAGGAGTCTTTTATTGATGCTCATAAACAATATAGAGACATAAATATTATTTTATGTAAATTTTCTATAGTCTGTAATTGGGTGACTACTGTTGCTAAATTTTGTACTTTTGCCACTAGTGTTACAAATAATACACTAATCTTTTGTACAACATTCTTGCCTAATATTAATTTTAAGTATCATTTCTATGAATGGTATATTGCATACAAGTATCATTTGAAGTATTATTTCAATAAAATTTAAGTGTTAATAACTGGTATTACAGACAATGGAGTAAGAAACGTAGTTGTAACTAGTGTATAACTTGCTTTGCAAACAAGAAACTAGTATTGCATACAAAGAATTCGTATTGCAGACTAGGAATTAGTATTGCAAACTTTGTAATTCACTAACTAGTACTACAACCATATTTTTTGCATAACAGTGTGCTTATAACATATTGTATTTGTTTAAATTCAATACTGAACAAAGGTTTTAGACTTGAACATTTTAAAATTAACTTATTACATTTGTGACAACAGTATGATATCAATCAATACTAATAACTTAATTTCAATCCCTTAATCAAGTGTAAATACACAATTACAAAATCAGATGTTCCTCACATTCATCTTCATCTTCTATTAACATAACAAATCAAAGCTAATAAATTGTTCAACACTATTGAACTAACATATAAGTCTTCCTAATTTCATCATTTAAAAAATTTTGCAATCAATATCTAAATTAGCAAAATGCATAGAGTAATAATCATCCACTTCATCCTTGTAGCATTTGTCCTTTTTCTTTCCTTATCAAATTACCTCAATCTCCTAAGCAAACCCAATATTATATGTTTCACATGATCAGACATTGGAGGATCTAACCATTGGAAGAAGTTACAAGCTCCACCTCCCTGACAAATACAAGTTTTATCAATCAACGTTCAACACAAGAAGCTGTAACCAAAAAATCACACCCCCTAAAATTTTAATGCCCAAAATATAAGCTACTTGCCCTATATCTACTACACTTAAAAAATCTTCACCCCAGGTTCGTATTTGTTTATGAAGCCTTGAAAATAGCGAGAGAGCCACAATGGCAGATTGGGATTGCATAGTCAATTGGCATAAATTCTCTAGAGTTCACTACATGGACAAAGAGAACAAATTATTTGAGGATTCTTAAATTACAAGTAGTACATAAAAGGAATAAAAGAATTATCAGTATGAATTACAAAAATTGCTTTTCATTTTCTTCAATTGCAAATTTTAGGGTTATATATATATATATATATCAAAGGAATGGCAAAAAAAGAGGAGAATGGTTGAAATATTACCGTTGAAAGACTAACGTTACCCCAATTTACCATTGCATTTTTTATCTATTAAGTTAATCCATGTCAGCTCAATAACCTTTTGTAATGTGCTAAAGAGCGTGTCCTCTCACTCTTTGTCTAGCATGTACAAATATGGATATAATAAGTGTAAAAAATATTAATAGAAGAGGTGTTTTGACTAAAATAGAAATTAAAAGGGTAGAAAGACCTTTATTGTAAAAATCAGGGGGCAAGGGATGCATTTGGCTATTAGAACTTGAATTGATGGCATCGTAAGTAGTTTGTTGTAACCTTCCACCATACAAGCTCTAAAACTCGTATCCATTAACTGCTCCAATACCCACTTAAGTGTTAATCCTTCAGCTAAAATAACCTCTCCACGACCATGAAGTATTCTCTAGCCTAACAGTAAAACCCTAATACCACTGTTATGAACCACAAAACCAAACCCCATCAACCCATCCTTCAATAGAGCTACATCAAAGTTAAGTTTTATGTTGTTACTTGGTGGTCTCACCCAACCATTGGTACACCTCACCCCATTAACCTTACCCTCTACCTTCTAATTAGCAAACTAATACTCACCTAATAACTTTCTTGTTTACCCTAACACCTGCATTTCATTCAATTTCTCTTCCATAAAGAAACATCTATTTCAAGCATTCTAATAAGCCCAAGCAATCATGCAAAACATCTCTAGGAATTCAACTAGCCTCTTCTTTGTAAACAACTTTATAACAATACAAAAGTCTCCAATCCCAACCATGGGCCCTTCAATTTTTAGTGGGCTAATGTACCATATTTTTTGAGACAACCACACATTTTAAAAACACATGCTCAAGGGTCTCTATGCTTCACCACACAAATGGCACATTAAATCAACATCACAACCATGAAGCAATAATTTTACTTTGGTGGGCAATGAATCTGTGCAACTGTGAATGCCTCGGGTTCTACTCGAACTAGTGAAATCTTGCTTACGACTCCATCCTTCTACAGATCAACGGGGGATCAAAAGGATATGGGTTCTTTACATTGGTAATAAACCAAGATATGCTACATACCTGGACCAACAAGGGATCATTTTAGGCTTTGTATGATTTCAAAGCCCTTAGTCCAAAATGATGGTCCTCAAGGGGACCAAATGCAAGTCAATACTTTAGTACTATCCATAGGAAATGTGAAGTCATCACCCGACTTTGATCAAGATAAGAATTTAAGGAAGGTAGTAAATGAAATAAACATAAGACAAACTGAATAAACTCAAAGCACAAGGAATGAATATAACATATATTACCATCTTTCCCATGCAAAAGGTGTTTAAGTATGCATCTAAGTCCTTAAAAACATATCCCATCATCACAAATCAACATGCAAAATAAGATTAAAAAAAAAACGTGAACCATGGGCATTAAAAGAGGCAAACATGCAATGCAAGGCACTTGGAGGATGTTGAATGGCCTAAGGTAAAAACTCATTACAAAAGAGATCCTAGTGTTAATAAACCCTCCCTCTCATTACTTATAAATAGTTAGGCATCCATAAATGCCACTAACCATCAAGAAGGTTAGGTTGTTAATCAAGGTGAAGGATTGTACGAGCAAAACATCATTCACATGCTTTAAACACAAACACAAACATAAGAGGAGCTTTCAAGATCCTTGGAACTCTAAGTTCCTTACTTAGTCACTATCCAAAAGTGATTTGAACAGAATCATAACCATCATTAAACTTAAAAATGAAAGAACACAAACATTAGCACAAAATGAAGCATAAAAACCACCTCAAAACCTATAGAAACTCCATTTTTGAAGTGAGTAGAGGTCCTAGGCCATTGGGCCACATCTTATTCTACCATTGGAGTCATAAAAGACCATAAAAAGTTGCATTAAAAAGAAAAAAAATTGAGAAGAGAAAAGAGAGGTTTCTGCAAGATTGGTTGTAAGAAAATAAGGTTATATATAACCCAATATTAGGGCTGCACAGCCCAATTCTCAGACTGTACAAACTATATTCAAATATGTACAACCCTAGATTCTTTAGTTTTTGAGAAATAGAAAGAAGAAGAAGAAGATAAAGAACAAAAAAAGAAAAAAGAAGAAGAAGACGAAAAGGGGAATAAGGTTCTATTGCCCTTAGAGGCTCATAAGTTCAATATTTTCCTCTAAAATGCTTAAGGAATGCATAAAATACAAAAATAAAGCCTTATTCTACCTTGGGAACTGGTTAAGTTCAGGGTTTCTATGCTAAGTGTGGTTTAAGGGTGAATTTTGGCAGAGTTTTGTTAGGGTTGTCAAAGCTTCTTCGCTTTTCAAATGAGAGGGGTATTTATAGATGATGGATGAGTGGATAGAGCAAGAAATGGTTATGACCATAACTTGTCTTCATGCAATCTTAAAAAGAGAGATGGATCCTTTGAAATTAGAGTTTACATACAGACTGTATAGCTAAGGATGTGTTGTACATCCATTTGTCAGGGCTACACAACCTTAGGGTTTAAGGGGAAACCAATTCTAAAAGGTTCTAAGGTTTAAAGTTTAAAGGTGCATTGCACAACCTTGGATGTGGGCTATACAGCCCCAATTACTAGGTTGTACGACCCACCAACTCAGAGTTGTAATTGTGGGCTTAGCTTTAGGCCTCTGGCTTTACACTTGGTTTTAGGCTTTTACAAGCTCCCCTAAGGCTTTTATCTCTTTCTTTGGCAATTTTCTTTGCATTTTAATGGATGCGTTTAGTGATTTTCATTATCAGATTTGCATCAAGAAGTTCAAAATCTGATCCCTACCATAAGCCCTCCAAATAAAATGCTCAACTTTTAGAGGAATTTGCAAGCTCTAAATTTTTTGTCATAATGGATCTGTCTCACTAAATGTTGCTTGAATTCTATTAAATTCCATTTTGATTATTTGATGCATAATATGATAAGCTAATTTCACACCAAATCTCCCATTGTTGGAATGATGCCAAACTTTTATATCAGCTAACAACCTCCTACTAAATAAAATGTTAGTGATCTCCTTAACTACATTATGAGGAAAAAAATGGTGCACTACCTCCTCATTCCAATCCCTCTTTCTAGCATTAATCAAATCACTAACTCATGTAACCTCAGCCCGCACTAAATTTGTGTCCGCTAAAGTGTCTCCCCTTTTACATTCACCAATTAATCATGCATAATATTAATGGATCTACCATCTCTTACTCACCACCCAATACCATCCTTTATAAGGAAACGTGATCCCAAAATACTTCGTCATACAAAACTAAGGCGAATATCTAATCTTACAATAAGAAATTCATCTCTTGGATAGGACTTAGCATTAAAGAATCGAGCTACAAAGAGGTAGTATTAGTAGTAAATCTTTAACATTTCTTGGTGAGCATTGCCAGATTAAAGCACCATAAATCTCGAAACCCAAGAACCCCAATGCTTTTTCCTACAATCATACGAGACTAACTAACCCAACACGATTTTCTCTCCCCATTCTTATAGCCCTACCAAAATCGTGTAATCACCTTCTCATTCTCCTTGTAAATTTTCATAGGTATTAAAAAACAGCTTATAGTGTATGTTAGGATGACCTAAATCACTATTTTTAATAATATTTCCTTCCCGATTCATGATAGCATTCTCTCCTTCCACCTTTTCATTTTACGAATCACCTTATCAAGAATTATCTGAAAGACTTTTGGTATAGACCTATAATAAGTGTGGCAAGACCTAAATACTTTACATGTTTTTCTACTGCTTTAACTCCCAACTTCATTAACAATCCCTTATGGTACACCACGACTTAGAGAAAGCTCTGATTTTTTTATATTTATTTTGTTTTGAGGCTTCCTCGTATAACTTTAATATTTGCACTATCTCATCCCATTCTTTGATTGTTGCCTAAGCAAACATAATGTTATCATTTGAAAAAAAAGATAAGTGTGTAATAGGTAGGGTACTTCTTGCCACTTTAATGCATGGAGTTCCCCGTTTAACTCTGCATTTATAATAAGTAATGACAAACCCTTAGCACACAAGTGGCATAAATATGGTGATAGCGAATATCCCTAAAAAATACCCCTCTTTGGGTGAAAAGTCTTATGGGGTGACCCATTGATAAGCAAAGATTAAGAGATTGAACTGACACATCTCAACACCAACTCAACCCATCCCAAATCAAATCCTAGTTTTAACATTATGGATTTTAAGAAATGCCACTCAACATGGTCATAAGCTTTGCTCATGTTAAGTTTCAAGGCCTTAGTGCCATTTTGCCCACCCGTTTGGTATGCATATAATGAATAAGCTCAAAGGCAATAAAAGCATTATCGGTAATTAAACGGCCAAGTAAAAAAACACTTTAGAAACCTAAAATGATATTAGGTAGGAAGGATTTTAACCTATGTGCAATAATCTTTGTTACGACACGAAAAAGAAAATTACACAGGCTAATGGATTGATAATCCTTGGTGAACCCAAGTGTATTAATTTTGGGGATAAGTATGATGAAAGTATGATTCAGATAGGAAGGGTCATGTCTAGAGTTTAGGATATTAAGTACAACATTCTTATTAATAATATACCATAATATTTGATAAAATAAAGGAGACATATCATTAGGTCTAAGTGCTTTTAAGGGATGCATCTCCTTCAATGCTCGACGAACCTCCTTAGTAGTGTGTGGTTTTATCAGAAAGTCATTCATATGAGCAATCACTCTCTTAGGAATATTCTTCAATACCTTATTCACATTTGCTAATGGTAATGTTGTAAAGATCTTCCTAAAATAGTTTGTCATTAGTTGTGTTATCCCTTCCTCCAACTCATGCCATTGCCCATTCTTATCCTGAATTTTATTAATCCTGTTCTTTTTCCATCGAAGTGAGGCTTTTAAATGGAAAAATTTTGTATTTTGATCCCCATCTGTAAGCCATTGAACTCTAGATCACTAAGCCCATATTATTTCTTCTAATTTTAACAACTAGTCAATCTCTAAATTTACCCTTCTATGTTCCTCCATATGACTCCCAAGGTGGGCCTTCTATTATAGGACTTCTAATTTATGGCACAATGCCCAAAATTTCCAAGTTACATGTCCAAAACCCTTTCAGTCCCACTTCTTTAGCATTTCCCATAATTTTGAATCCTATTATCAATCGAGAGCCTATTACAATTCGATCCCCAACCATTGCAAATCGCCTCCTCGCATTTCTCATGTTCCAACTACATTCTCTCAAACCTAAATAATTTTTATTTTTTTTCTTTTTTTGTATATCTAAACTATAGTTATTAAAATCAAATGAAATAGTTATAAGGCAGTGATTTGACCTATGCTAAACTAAGTGAGATACCTAGATATGTTGGAACAAGTTACACCATCCATCATTCTCCAAGGCTCTATCAATCCTTTCTTGGATATTACATTTACCTTGTTGCCCATTTGTCCATGTATATGGATAATTGTGATGTCGCAAATCACTCAATCTACATTCATCAGCCACTTTTTGAAATTGATTCATAACTTTTTGATTTCTAGGAATGCCACTATTCTTCTCAAACCCCATTACATTATCTCATTGAAGTCCCTAATACATAACCAAGACAAAGAACTATCCCTCTTAAAATGTTTGGATTAAGTCCCATGTCTTAGTTTTATGTTCTTAGGTAGGACACCCATACACTCTTAAAATCATCCAATCGCTAACACTACCTGAAGCTTGAACCAACATAGCAATATGATACTGTGAAAATGAAGATAGGGCTAGATACATATTTTGTTTCCATAACAAATAAAGCCCACCTCTCTTAGCTCTCTTTTCACCACTATAGCTTACAAAAACCCTCATAAAATAATGAGGCAAATTTTTATTAAGATTTTCCATCTAAAAACTCTTAAGCTTAGTTTCCATTAAGAATACAATACCAGGATCTTCAAACTAAATTAGTTTTCAAAGCACACAAACTGTTACTTAGTTATTAAACCCTCAACAATTCCAACTTAACATTTTTATGGCTTACAACAGGTCTCAGCCTCTACCGTTCCAAATTGAGATTTAAAGAGTTATGCTCAAACTTTTTCTTTCAACTTCTTGCAATAAGGCTCCCTATTGTCTTCCATCACTACAATTAATTTATATTTCTCAAGCATATTTATAACACTTACCTTTAAATCACCATCTCCACCTGCCACATAAGTTCTCTCTATGTGTTTTACATGGTATTTGGGTTTTCATTTAGCTAAGTTGAAGGGTGGGCATTGAGGAGTTGCTTCAATTTGTCTTAGGGTAGGGTATGTTTTGGTTATCAAGTTTAGTGGTTATGAGTCATTTCATTAATACTCACCTTCTGACTTGTAGGGTGTTAAGGACTTAGATTAATGGATAAGGTGAATCTGGATGGATAGATGTCTTCGTTTGTGAGTTGGGGCTAGGGTTGGTGGACAAGCTCGGGATATTGAAATTTGTATGGTTAAGATTATCAATGTTTGGAAGTGGGTTTGTGTTTAAAGGTTTTGAAATTAATGGTTTAGTAGGGGTTTTGGTAAGGTTTATAGTGTGGGTTCAAGGTGTTAGATAGGTGGGTTCCATCTTATTTTATTGAATGATGGAGAACATTAACAGTTATGGTTATATCATTCTCTTAACCATGCATGACCACTTTGATAGATGTGTTAGCCTCAATCCCATGTATATGCCATCCTTGAACTTTCTCAACCATCTCTTCAACATTGATAACCTGTTTACAAAGTTGACATCTACTAGTTTCCCCTATGTCATGCCTTGCCCCCTATTCATGCTTCATCATGTCTGCATGTATACCAATCATACTACCTGAAGCATGTGTTTTAAACAATGGTCTTCGAACTATATTGTTGTCATCACCTCGAGTCCCTGAATCTACAATTTTGGTTGGTTTCATAAGTAACGCCCTCAACCAATCCCCAAAGGGCAATGTCTTCTCATCCGAGATATTCACTACTTCTTTATCTCCAAGTCTAGCACAATCTCCCAGAGTATGCAAAAGCCATCCACACTAAGAGCAAAATGAGGGTAAACATTCATATTTGAAGAATATGTAAATGATTTGATAATCCTTAATCAATACCCAAGAACCTAGCTTTAAGGATTTATAGAGATCAACTTCAATCTTCGCACGTACATACCTCCCTAGCCCTTCCAACGTTCCTTCATCGATCTTAGTAGCAATCCAACCTTCCTTGACAAGGCTTGAATTGTAGCCTTATTCCTTTCATTCATTAGCAAATCATAAATTCAAATCCAAAAGGGAGTTGAGTTCATCGACATTTTTTAAGGTTGTATCTCCCCCTCAAGTTCCTTTAACACTAAAATATGTTTCTCAAAATGCCAAGGGGCCATCAATAAAATCCTCTCCTTATCCCTTTGATTATGTAACTAAAATGAAAGGAGGTTTTTCTTGATTTTTCTCCCTTTGATTCCTCTCTAAAGACACCACAAGTTGCACATTGTATCCATTAGGCCAAAGGAATTGAAATTGCTCTCAGTCCATAATCTTCCCACTAGGTATAGGGATGTTTTATAGTCAATGACATCCTGTGCTTCCCCAGCAATAATAAGTACTACCTCATCCTCTTCTTCAGTCAAATCCATAATCAAGGTACTTATTCAGCTAAGAAAATAAGGTACCAGAGATCTATGCCTTAATCGAGTGCCTGCAAAAAGACAGACAATCAAACAAATACACAAAATTTAAGAAAACCCTTCGAGCAAAAAAGAGAATTATGAGAAAAATGAAGGAAAAATGGTAGAAAACCATACAAGAAAAAAAAAAAACAAACCCTAACCCTACGGTAGGGATGAGACTTTCTATAGAGGAAAGACTAAACCCCAATACTAGGGACATCATTTATTGTTAATTAAATCAAATAAAATTTAAATTTTTGTTTAAATTATTCCCAAAAATATTTAATCAAGGATTAAATCAACTATTTCATTTAATTAGAATATAACTCTAATATTAAACTTATGTAAGGCTAAATTTTAGCTAAGACGAATACATAAAATACGTGTGGGTATAAGACGTATTATTCCAAAAAAAGCAATACTTTCCTAGAAATCATCACTCATACACTAACACTCTCCACTGTCACACACGTCACCACTAATCAGTCACTCTCACAACAAGCTCACATAAACTCACACAAGATCTTTTTGATTTCCGTAGCAAAAAGAAATGCTACAAATATAATAGCAAAATGGGAGTAGAAAATAAAGAAAGTAGAGTTGGTCATAAAACTCCTCTACTGATGACGATCAACAACGACAAAAGCACATCCATAATATTTTTCTTTTTCTTTTTCTTCTTTGACCTTGATATGTAAAGACTCATATCTAAAGAAAGGGAGAGGAGGAGTATATGTGTGCGCATGCACATATTAAGGATGAAATGGTGAAAATGATGAGATTTTATTTAGAGATAGTGAAGGATTATGATGAATTTGAGGATATAAAGGGAGTGTTTTGGGATTTTAAGATCACAAGGGATTTGAAATTATGATTGATAGATTATGAAAATTTTTGAATTATGAATTCAATTGATTCATTTTGTATTTGGAGTATGTAAATATTGTGAATAATGTATCTTGGTGATAAAGATAGCTGACAAAAAAAATTGTGATTAAAGAAGGGATAAATGTTACTCTTTTTTATATTTTTAAATATTTTTGCTAATAAAAAATGATAAAATTAATTTTTTATTATTTTTATCAAAATTTTAATGATTGATGTTTAAATGCCCGACAGTTATAATTTATTTTAAATAACCCTAAAATAAAAGATCATAACTAATTAGATTAGATAATAAGTTTTATTCTTAATTAGATATTTTAAAAAGCTAAGAGGGTAAATTAATCTTTACGCCATTATTATAATTAAGACTTAAGAGCAGCCAGGAATACAAGCCAACTTGATTTTCATTATTACCGAATATTGGCTCATGACATAATGGTCGTCCAGTCATTGTGCTCAAGCTACCTAACTCCAAAAGGAAAACAAAAATAAATGGAGAATAGAACAAATATAGTTGGTAATTTACAGCCTCTTTTTGTTTTTCAGCAAATTATTTGCTATATTCAATTAACAATGATTTACTACGCAATAGGTTAGAACTTTGATTAGATTCAAAGAATTTCCATAAGAACTTATGATTTGAAGGTGATGACCGATAAAGTCACATGGTGTGAGGAAAGTTACATTCCAAATGAAATGAATCTAACCAGGTCTATGTATCATTATGACTTAATTACCGTATATTATATATTGTGTCCTTTTAATATATTCTATTGGGCTGTTGATTTGACATAATTTTTTCGTGTAATTATAATTCATAATAAATACTAATACTTGGAATTAACAGTTGCTATTTCATGGACAATCATTTCGGTCTGTTTTCTTGTTGGGTGGGCTATAAACAGGCTATTATTAGATGCTGCTCATTCTCTATGTACTTAACAATGATATTCATTTTTAAAGTAGCCTTCCCTCTTTCAAGCAAAATGTTGTAAATAATAATTAATATTATTGCTATTTGACTTGTCTTTAGTCTAATAATAAAATAAAATTATTTACAAGTATTGGTGTTTGAATTTCATAAATATAAAATTTATCTTCTTAATATTAATAAATAAAAGATTTATATCCTTTTATATTTGAATAAATATGATTGATTATATTTATAAGATCTTATTATTAATTTTATATTATATCGTTGAGATTTTATTAGAAAATAAAATTTAAAATCTTTTAACAACATATTGTTATTTGTTAAAAATAAATTTTAATTATTACTTTTGAAATTCAATGGTTCATATTTTACAAATATAACCAATTATGTTTATCCAAACATGATAAATGGATTATTGCTTGATAAAAATATATCTTAAATATTATTTTAAATTTTAAATTTTAAATTTTTTAAATATGACCAAATATATTTATCCAAACACAAAACACAAGAGAATTAAATTCAAAATATGAAAGAATTAGATTGACAAACCAATAATATTTATAAGATTTAAATCATTAAATTTAAAAACAATCAGCTTAAGTTATTTGCCACTAAAACGCATGCTTAGAGCCCAAAAAAAGAGAAGCCCAAATTATTTCTGTTATTCTACTTATTATTTGATAAATGTTTAACAATAACAATCCCTAGTCATCTTCTCTTTTAAACACTTTTTTCTTTCAAATCTCTTTTTTCTTTACTCATCCATTGGAGTTATTGTCACTAAATTGTCAACAGTAGTCTATAATTTCATTATTTTTTTATTATTTTATCTATATTTGATTTTAATAAATACTAACCTGCATTTATTTTTATAAGTATTTATAATTTTACTTTTTTTTTTTGTAATTCTGATGATAGTTTTTAGTTTTTCTTTTATAGAAGTATATTTTCTCTTATATGAGGTCATTACTATCCATTCATGGAATTCATTTATAATATTATTGAACAATCGATCTATTTTTTATAGTAATTCAACTAAACTTGTTTGAAGATAAAATGTCGAGTTGTAGCTTCATCTAGTCATTGAATGGATCGTGTTTCCACTATTATACTGTTATGTAAAGTTCAATTCTCTATTGACAGATTGTGCTTCTACAAAACAAGATTATCACCTTTTGAATTAAATTTAATATACTTGGTGTCAACATAATTTATTGTAGAATGTAATCTTTAATTTTTTTTTTATATGTATTGATAATCTTATATTTGATATTTCATAAATGAAAATTATTCTCTTCTATCGAGAAAAGAAAAAGAGCTTAACAAATAATAATTCATTTATCAAAGAACAATTTGGTAATAGCTATTATTTAACTTTCATTTGATTAAAAAAAGCACTATTATTTATTCTAATAAATCATTTGTTAATTATTTTATTGGTAATAGTTTAAAATTCAATTTATCATTTGATTTTTTATTTCATTAAAAATGAATATATAATATATATATATATATATATATATATATATATATATATATATATATATATATATATATATATATATATAATTTAGATGATATTATAAAAAATCTAAAAATTAAGTTTGATTTATAAATATATCTCAAATTGTATATTTTTATTGATAAAATACATAAATTTTTCTTTTCATTCTAAATGTATTTTTTTAGCCATATTATGAGTTTGTCAACTTTTTTTTGTGTAATGAGATCTAAAAGTAATTTTTGACTATTAAAATAGTATTTTTATTTGTTGTGTTTCTTTCTTTTGGTTTGCTGCTTTTGTTGGGGTAGACCCCTCCTTAGCATAAAAAAATGATATTTTTATTTTAAAACTATTTAGGTTTATTTTCTTCAAGTAATATAAAATAATTTTATATTTTTTCTTAATAAAAATATTTATGATTTATGAAATAATTAAAGCTAATTTTGAATTTTTCAAAACTTAAAATCAACTAAATTTTCTCAGTATGGAAAATTCTTATAATGTCCTTCAATCCAAAAAATAAAACATTTTGGAAGATCAAAAGTCAAGGATTCAACTGAAGAATAAAAAAAGGAGCAACAATTTTTAGAAGCGACATAGTTGTTCTAATGATGGGACATAAAAAGGAGGAAAATTAAAAAATATATATTTTAAAAGGCTAAAATTTGAATTTGAGATGGCACGCCCATTGCTATGTAGTCACTGTCAATTTCATTATCAAAGTCAAATTGTCAAAATAGTCATCCGAGTATTTAGTCAATAACAATATTTTTAAAATCGGATCGGTGATCGAATTGATTTTATGATCAATTTTTAGTTTGATCGGTTCAATCGATCTGATTCGTTACTTTTTTTGCAAATATGACTGCATTAGTTATTTCTTTCTCTATCCTTTACTAGAGTATTAAGCTAAGCACTGTCCATAAAATTGAAAAGGACTGTCATTAAAAAAGAGAGGAAAGTTCTTCTAACCTCATTTCTAATTAAGGAAATCATTTAGTGTAAGAATGTCATGCTTTGAATTATCTAGTGCAAGGATATCGGGCTTTGTTCTGTATCATCCCAAAAATATAGGGATAAAGCTTTTTAACTCAATAGTTAATAGAACATGAATTATCACCATACCCTTTTGTTAAATGAATCACACCCTTAAAAATATTTACAGAGCTCGAAACCTAAAAAAATAAAGAAAAGAATAGACCCATTATCCCACCAAAAACCATCTTCTATCATAAAAACACATGGCAAAAAAGACATATATATATATATATATATATATATAAGAAAAACAGAAAATTAAAAAATTAGAACCAAACCTCTTGATAAGCATGGCTCAAGCTGCAATGTTAAGGAATGAAAAGATCTTGACGAACATCAACATGTAACTTGTATACAATTGATGAAAAAATTCAGCCTTTAACAATCAATCAATAAAAAGAATCAACCTTGTCCTATTGCGTTGATTTGATTTTTGAAAGAAACAAAGCTTAGACATGTTTATTCCCAATTTTAAACTAGTTCATACACATCCGATTTTTAGAGTGGTTTTGGATTGGACAGCTGATCGATTCCCAAAGGTCAGTCCAATTTTCAAAACCATGGTCAGTGGTTAAGGCACAACCATTCTATAGACATGCATCACCATTCCAAAATGAAGGCATGACTATTCCTCAAGAAGTCATAGTTACACCATAGGATCTGAAGGCAATAACGACAAGTTTGATGAGTTATCTTTAAATAATGAGAAGATCTAAAAATAAAACTTATAAATATAAGCTAGGAACCTCATTTGAAGATATACCAAGCATGTGAAAATTTTCCAATTCATAAGAGTTGAGAAACACTCCTTATGCATTTAACTAGCAAAATCATGTTGTTATTATGAGATTAAGTGTTCTTTGTGAAACTCTTATTAGAGTGAGCTTTATGTTGTACTTCAGTAAGAAATTCATTATAACTACTAGATATTATTTAAGTAATTGTAAGCTAGACATTAAACACTTTGTTAGTGATTGGGATTGTAAGATTACAAGGAGTTGTAATCAAGATAGTAAAGCTTTAATTTATAGCTAATGTAGGTTAAGTGTAGTTGAGACATAATATCAAGTGGACAACGACAAATCCAAAAAATTATGCCAATGGTGGGCCAACACACACACACACGTGTGTGTATATATATA
>CATIWR010092752.1:0-10164 GCA_949677035.1 Omphalea diandra | reverse complement strand
AGATAACAATTCAATCATATATACATGTAATAGAGTATAATCATATCATATAATTATCACATACACCCATTGAATCCAATTATTATTTCTACTCACCTTTTGATGTGACCAACCTTTATGGTAGGGCTTCTTCAAAGTATTGAGATCCTAACATTTGATACATACATGGTTATAAGGATATCAAAATGATTATGAATGCTTGGTATTCAGTTATGGCATGATTCATGCAAGTGCACCTAGTGTTTATACATACTTTCCTTATATGGCAGTCTGAGCTTGCTACACGGTCACAAAAATAACTCTTGATATACTTATCCAAATTGTTTGATTCTTGTTTTTTAAACAAACCAGACATATAATGGGACAACATATTCAAATTTCAGGCTAATATCAGATACACATAAAATGTGGTAAATTTTAAAGTTCTGCCTTGTTGTAATGTCATCTCAGTCTGAGTAGGTCTTACATTCTTGGGCATATCTCAAATTGTACTAGTCCAATTGCAATAATATTCTACCAACAGTTATAAAACATATGATTAATATTTTTCATGTTTTACTCATTATCCAGTTCAGTCTATAAGGTCACCAAAACCAAAGACCAATCTCGGGGCAAGTAGGTTCATAACATGTTGACAACCAGTCATGATAAAGGGACAATATCTCAGCAACCATGATGGATTTGGCAACAATATTTCACAAGTATGTACATCAAACATAAATATACAACTTTCAAGTTTGGACTATCATCAAATTCTGAGTCTATGGTCATCAAATTCTTGGAAAACTGAATTAAAAGAAAGGTGGTGTGTCATCCAGGTACAGAGTGAGTTCCAATCAATGAGCCATATCTCTTTCCACACAGACAATTAGAGGGAATATAACCCTAAAAGTTTCAAGTTTTGCACTTTGTCAAAATCAAAATATAAAGTCATCAAAATATAATGAAATAGAAGACTGAGATCATCTCGATTCGTTTTTGAATGAGTTCTGATGAAGGAGCCATATCTCTTCACACACACAGAATGAAGTAAAATTGTTTCATATGCATTTATATGAGACCTAAGGCTACAACTTTCATGTTTTGTACCTTCCCCAATTCCTCTTTTAGGGTTATGAAATCATGGTTGAAAAATTTTGCTCTAATAGTAAAATCAACAGAATCAACTATTTTTCTCTTGGATTACAACTTCCATCCAAGAGCTCTACCTTAATTACTCCATAATTCTCACTAACCATGCATGATTAACATGTCATGAGAGGTTAATTTCAATTAAGAATAAGATAAATTACTTACCTATTGTCCCATAATTGGAAAACCTTAGGCAGCTCACTCTTCTCCCTCTGTTCTTCTTCTTCTTTTTCTTTTTCTTCCTTTCTTCTTCTTCCTTTGCTCTCTCTTTGTTTATGGTATAACCCGTGATTTTTCCTTAAAATCTAACCCTAATGGTCTTTATTCTTATGTTAAATAAATCAAAAGATTGGGGCTAGTTTCCTATAGGTTGAAAGTTAAAAGTTTTGCTTTTAGTCCATCTTCTTAACTCCTTAAGCACTTCCATATATCTCCTAATTCTTAGATGCTCCTTATACTTTTAGATGAGCTCTCAAACACCATTATTTATGATGCTATAATAAGTACACAACATGAAATAGTTTGTCATATAATTATGCAAACACTACATATATGTTCAACCATGCAACGGTGCAATTGTCATTGTCATTGTCGTGTTTTTACAATTCACATGTCTAAATGATTATTTATCCTGTGCATATGTTCATGAGATTTCATATCATTTGTGCAATGAATATATATTCATGTGATAATGCCAATGAATAGGGACAGGGATGTTACATATATACCCTTCTAGCTAGGTTGTACAACCTTCAGTCAATGAAAACAAATTGGATAGCCTCTTTTCAGTTTCAGATTAGCAACAACGTGGGCACTTATTTTGTAAAGCATATATGTAAAAGAGAGAGCAAAGTGTGTTTTTAGATGCACAATTAGGGGAAGAAAATTAGATTTTTATACTACCAGATAAAAGAATATCCATTTCAAAATTTGATTCGAAGTGTCACCTCAGTTTGCCTTAACATGGCCTCTGCCTACACATAAGGGATCTATAAGAAAGAAAATGCCACCATAAGTATAATTAACAATCTAGCCAAGGCATAATAAATGTAAGGAGATAAAGTATTTATGTGAGTGGTCTTAGCTAGCTCGAAGGCATAAATAGATCGGTTGATCTGCAAGGACATCATCGACCTAATCAGCGAAGCCATGTAAGACTCTACTAAGTTGTTTGGCATTGAGGCAAAGCTGCCTACCACCACAGGCTCTACGCCTCCCAGAGCTAGACAAAAAAGTAGAAGCAGTAGGCCTCCTGGTCACCTGAGCGGTCTTGCCCAAGCTGGTGTGTTATAGGGTGAACCATTTAAATTATCGCCTTTAAGCATACATCTAAACGTGATTCAATTCAACAAACCAAGTCATCAACTCAAAACTGGAGAGGGATCATGTATCATGGTATAGGGTCTACACATGCAATATCATCCATCCACACACATAAACATTTATAATAGGGAAGGGGTTCATATGACATGGCGTAAGGTTTTCACATGCTTTATCATAAATTCATATAAAATGTAACCATGCTTAATCACATAATCCATATGGAAAAATGGTTAAGACCAAGTTCATGGTCCAATCCAAGTAACCACCTATAGTTACAAAACTCGAGGCACTCATAGATCCGTTGCTCTTCATTCTGGCCATCTTTGACATTATCTTGCATCCAATCATCCTTCGATGAGTATCCCTAATGGTCAATCATACTCTTTCGCCTTTTGCTTTAATTGTTATATATTTTATGTCTTAATTTTTATCTAAGTCGCCCTTTCAAATTTTTATCTTAACGAGCTTATTTTACTTTTCTCGCATCCTTACATGAAATACTTCTTTAACCTATTAAGGTTGACTGGCTTGGAGAACTCATTCCTATCCAAATCTGATAACTTTACAGCCTCACCTGGATAGATTTGCTTGCCTATTTAAAGACCTTCCCAAATCTATTTAAACTTTCCTTGGGGATGTTGAGTTTGTGATTTGCTTGCCTTCAACACCAAATCAATGACCTTATGGTGCTTGCCTTATCTCTTTTATTAAAAGTACAAGCCATCTTGGCCTAGTATAATTAGATGTGGTAGAGAGCCTTCAATCTCTTCTCATCCAATAAGGTCAACTATTTAAACTTGCTTTTTAAACATTAATACTTAAGATTTTTTAACTTGACCAATAACAATAAGGACTTCATTTCTATCTCAATTGGCAATACCACCTCTATTCCATGCATAAAGAAGTATGGCATCATTCCTGTTGAGGTTTTAGCTGTAGGTCGGTATCTCTATAATGCAAAAGCCAATTTCTTAGATCAATCCTTGTAAGTTTCCACCATCTGGGCAAAGATGTTCTTGACGTTCTTGTTAGCTAACTTCTTTTTCTCCATTAGCTTGTGGCATATAAGGTGACAACTTATAATGGCTCACTTTGTACGTTTTCATGATTGTTTTGACTTCTGCTTGAAAGTGCACTCCATTATCCTTTACGATGTGATATGGCATACCATAATGGTATATGAGATACCTTTCTATAAAGCAAACCATTTGTTTTACCCTTAGCTTGTTGAAAGACTTAACTTTTACCCAATTTAAAAAGTAACTGTTACTACTACAATGCACTTATGCCCCTTGTAGAAGCTAGCTTAATATGGCCAATCACATTAATACCTCATGCTATGAATGGCCAAGGCAACATCAAATCTTGTAATTCCATCGAAGGCAGTGATTGATGTTATTGTGAACTTGACACTTGTGATAACTTTGAGCCTTCTGAATACAATCCTACTCCATAATGGTCTATTAATAACCTATCCTCAAATTTCTTGCCAAGGTTTTTCTATTCATATGAGAGCCACAAATCCCTGTATGTACCTCTTCCATGATTTCATTCGCTTCTTCCTCTATCAAACACTTCAAGTAGATGTATATCACACCATCATAAACTATGAACTGTGATGCCAGCTTCTAAATCACATCCTTATCTTTCTTTTTATCCCTTTCAGGGTACTTCCCACCCTCTAAGTACTTCTACACATCGTAGTACCTTTGATGGTTTTCTACTAACACTTACATCACTCTATTATTAATGTAGTAAGGTACAATAGATTTTAGTGTGAGTAATGGTTTCATTAGCATATTCTTTGTCCCATCCCAAATAGAAATCAAGGTTGCAAAGGCATCAACCATTGCATCTTCCTCTAGCAAGAGGTGGTGAAATATGATTCTCTTAAAGTTCTGCATCACCATCTTCAAATATTTCAAATAAAGGCTTAGTGGCTCTTTCTTCAATTCCCACTCATTGGTTATTTGAGAAATGACTAAAAATGAGTCCTCAAATAATTTTGTCATTCTCATCTTCATCTGTATTAAAGATTCTAACCCCAAGTGTGCATGTTTCATATTTGGCCATGTTATTCATTAGCTTGAAATCAAGTTTCTTAGTCATAGGGAAAAACTCCCCTTCTAGTGATATCAGGATTACCCCCACACTAGCTCCTTTATTATTTACTACTCCATTAGAATATTTCTTTCAGCCCTGAGGCTTGATGGCTCCCAATTCTCGAGAGGCTATTAGGCCAAATATTCAGCGACTACTCGACCCTTAATCACTTTTTTGGTTACATACTTCATATAAAATTTTGTCAATAATATTAGCCATTTCACTAATTTTCCAATTAAATAAGGAGTTTTATGTAGATTTTTTTATCTGATCAAGCTTCGAAACAACATCGACTAAATATGACTAAAAGTAGTGCCTCAGCTTCTTCGTGGCTTACACTAATGCAAAGCAAATCCTTTCCACTTGGTTGTAATTCTCCTTATAAGGAAGTAGCTTTTTACTGAGATAGTACATGACATGTTCATTCCCTATCTCATCTTATTTGATCTAGCATCACCCCTACAGAACTCTCTTCTACTATCAGATATAAAATTAGCGATTTTCCTAGCTTTGGGGATTTTAAAATTGACAGTCTAGTTAGATACTCTTTTATTCTCTCGAAGGCATTCTAGCATCATTTATTCCACTTCACTAGCTAGTTCTTTCTCAACAACTTAAAGATCAGCTCATAAATAGGAGTGAGCCTAACTATGAATTTACTAATGTATTGTAGGCAACCCAGGAAGCCTCTGACTTCTTTCTCCATCTTAGGTGCAAGCATGTCTTAAATGGCCTTCACTTTGTCTAGATCTACTTTAATACCCCTTTAACTTACTATATGTCTAAATAATTTAGTAAATGTAACTTTAAACACACACATCTTGGGATTTAACCTTAGATTATATTTATCGACCCTCTTCAAGGACTTTTTTAAGGCTTCAAAATGTCCTTCCTTTATTGAATACTTTACCATCATGTCATTCACATGCACCTCTACTTCTTTATGGATCAAGTTATGAAATAAGGCAGTCACCATCCACTGGTATGTCGCCCCTATATTTTTTAATCAAACGACATCACCTTGTAATAATATTCTCCCTACTTTGTGATGAAAGTTATCTTCTCCTTATCCATAATTACCATAAGGATTCAATTATAGCTTGCAAACCTATCCATGAAAGAGTATATGACACGCATCATAGTGTTATATACTAATACATCAATGTCAGGAAGAGGAAAATCATCTTTTGGGCAAGCTTTACTCAAGTCTTTATTATCCACACATATCCTCACTCTTCCATCCTTCTTCGATATTGGCACTATGTTGGCTAATCATTCAGGTAATCAACTATCACTAAAAACTTTACATTTAATTGCTTTTTCACTTCTTCTTTAACTAGTTAAGTCCACTTTAGTCTCATCCTTTTTATCTTCTGCTTCACTTACCTCATATATGGGTAAGTTGAAATCTTATGCTCAACTGTCAGTTGATTAACGCCTAGCATATCCTCATATGTCTAAGCAAAGACCTTCAAATACTTCCTAACTAACTATTCAAACTTCCTTTACTTTTTGTATGTGACAATACTGGCAATAAGCAAGATACTCAAATTTTCTTATGTGTCGCGATCAAATGCAATGTTATACACAAATTAATATTAACTATGCTCATAAAGTGATGCATGTTATACATACTACCATTAGGGAACATATCACACAAGTAAGCAAATTCATCATCTATTGCCTTAAACTTCGAAATAAATACATCATCATCTTTAAAGAGACTAAAGATGAGAATATTAGTGGTATTAGGGAAAGTAGGCTCTTTTGGTGGATTGACAAGAATCTCTTTAGCATTAATCTTTTTTTCTTCCTCTTTTTGCTTCTCATTAATCAACTAAATTATATTCAATTCACTCATCTATTTAGTATCTATTCCCTTTTCAAACTTTGTACTAGCCACTATTTTCGTCACCCCTTTGAAGTCTTGCTTCATTTGACTACCTTTGACCTTAATCTTTATAAAGCTCTCCTAAAGAGCCATCCTTTCCAACTCAACTTGTTCCATATCTGGCACCTGACCTTGTGCTTTCTCACCTTTAGCTATGTCTTTAATGGAACTTACAGTCATATCATCAATATCTACAAAGCTCATATTAGTGTACTTATTTTCTATGAACTTGCACAACCTAGTATATCTTCATTCTGGATCCATGAGGGGTGCACCTTATCTAGTTATGTTGGACTTCTACTTTATAAGGTCTTTGTGTGTAGCCCAAAACACTTGGTTAGCAAATACTGCTCATGTGCTTCCTCAAACTCCTTTCATTTATCATTCCATAACTAGGTGGTCTAACGTCATATAAAACCATAGTTTGGTATGATTCTTGAGTACTCTTCTCCCCTACAACCTGATTACCTTTCTTTTTTTTCTTCTTTTTTTTCTTATTTTTCTTTTTCTTCTTCTTTTCCTTCTTCTTCTTCCTCATCTGATGAATCCATAGAGCTCAAATAACCTGCCTCTCTAACTCCCATTTCAAAGAACTCCTTCTCGAGGTCATTCATGGTGTCATCAACTAGTGGCTTCTCATCCTCATCAGTGGCTCATTCCTTAATTTCTCCTTTACTTCCCTTTTTTTTATGAAGAAATTAGATAGAGGTCCATGCAAATATCTTATTTCTAGCTTTGTCCCTTTCCCATGATAACCTAGTCCTTTTTTAGTGGTTTGAGTCAGGATTTCTAGAAACTCTGACATTTTTGTAGAAATCTTTCCTAATCCTTAACCTTGCAAAAAAATCATATTCTTTATGATACCCATCATCTTCAAGTTAACCCACTTGTTTGAAACTCTAACAACTTGAAAACCTCTTAGATGTAACACAACTACACTCAACGATGACATAATTTCCCCAATCTTTATATAAATAGTGACAACTTCACCCTTATAAGGAATCTTGACCTTCTAATGCACCGTGATGGCACTCCTCGATGGGTGATACCATTGTCGTCATAATAATAGTGAGAAAGTAACAAAGATGTACAACACCTTAAATTATGCCATTGCTTCCATAATCCCAATTTTCACCACGATCTTAAATACACTAGCAGTGGACCTTTTGTTTTCATCATAGGCTAAAAGATACTATCTGACACCTCTAAATCTTTCTTTAACACCCAAAACTTATGCAAAAGCTTTAAAAAATGAATGTTAATCTCAAATCCATGATCAACCATCACACACAAAATACACTTCCCCTTTACCTTGGCTATTATGAACAAAGTTAGATTATAATCCCTTCCTTCTAGTGACAAGTCTTCATTGGAGAAAGTGATTTCCCATTATAGGTGACCAAAGCAATGGCATCCTTTAGTGTGGCCTCCTAATAGATAATCAAACTAAATAGAGCTTTCATTATAGTCGTCTTATGCTCTTGGAAAGTGATGAGTAACTCCCACACACTAATTTAGATTGGAATCTTCTTCAATTGTAGGTTATCTTCCTTATTCTCCTTCACTATAAACTTATCTACTCCTTTCTCTACGCTTAGTCCTTTAGGAACTTCTTTCTTAGGGTAATACTTTTCGGTTCATGTTGCATTGCTCAGTTGTTCTCATTATATCTCCTTTTCACTCTTTTCCCATAACTTAATCATTCTTTTCCTCTTTACTTCCTTTGTCTTTTCATATGAGCTCTCCTATGGATTACCAGTGTAAACCACAATAATAACCTCCCTCGGTACTTCTTCAATGATGGCCATAACAACTTCTTTAAGAATTCTAGAATCTATCATAAATGTTCTTGGTTGGGAGGTAAAACACTATAATATTTTAGGAGAGGATTTTCCTTTATAATCGTTCTTTCAGCATTGAGCAAAACATTCATGTTGTTATTCATGAGATCTTAAATCTCATGCTTCATACTATAATAATCATTAATGTTGTGTCCAGCTCCTTGATGAAAAGCATAATATGCATAAGCTTCTTACTCCCTCAAAGTGGGTTAGGAGGTGCTCTTAGTGCCAAAGGCTTTAGTACCCTTTTTTTTATAATCTCTCAAATGCCTTAGACAGAGGCATTCCTAAATCTTTAATGGTAGCCATAACAACTTCTTCAAGAATTTCAAAATCTATTATTGGCCCTAGGCACCAAGAAAGGGTTGAATTAATGTATAAAAAAATTAAATTAAGGGATAAGGAAGAGTAGAAAATGAGACACACGATCTATAGTGGTTCGGGTATAATCAACTCTATGTTCACTTCCCAATTCTCTGCAATTGGGTGTTCCACTAACTCAAAATAGTGTTTCCAAGCTCACACCTAACTTTTACACTTTGTGTTTTCAAGGCTCACACAATAACCTCTCTTACAAGTGTTTTCTAAGGATCAATACTAAAACCTCTCTTAAGTGTTTTCATAAGCTCACACTATAACCTTTTCTTACAATTGGTGTTTAATGCTCACACCCAACACTTACAATCTCATAAAGAAGAGAAGAAATTGAGTAGCAAAAGATTAAGAGGTTTAATACAAGTAATGAATTCTCCATCTTATTTATCACTCTTTGGTGGAGTACTTATACTCCATACCCACCAAAGAGACATTAGACTTTAAAGCTCAATAAATCTCTAAGACATGTTAGGCAGATTTTGTATTAATTGCATGTCAGGCAGAAGTCGCAGTCCTACTGGTCAATCGCGATCGCGAAATCCAAATTTCCATACAGGAGCTAAAAACTGTGGTGGAAAAACCCATTTGTGTCTAACTGCTAGTCCACGTGGTAGCACCTCATTGGTCCATTTGAAAAATATAGTCGTTGTATTCTAACTGCCCATAAAATTCACAGTCATAATTCTTCTTTGTACAAGGCGCGACTTAAGATGCAACTTCTTTTGTTTGAAAGACAATCTTCTTCTTCTTGAATCGTTATCGCTACCTAAAATGTCACCCTCACAAATTTTATTCTCCAATGGATACTTGGGACACTTGGCATGCTATGATTGTGGACTTGCTTCTCTTTTTAATCACTTTAAAAGTCACGGTAGCGACTGAGGTGTGACACAGACCGCGAATTCATCTGTGACTTTGACACTCCCATCTTTGGATGAGTCGCGCCAGCGAAGATGTCTGCGAATCCGTCTGGCCAAGTTTCACTTTGTTCTTGAACTAAGTCACAGTAGCGAATTACAGACCACTAATTACAAATTTGGATGAACTTTGCCTTATTGAAGATTATGCAATCCTTCAAACTTCTAATTGAAAAACTAACTTAATTCTGTAAAACAACACTTAATTTGAAACATTAGGACTGATCAATCTTCTTTGTTAAGATCAAAAGAAGTCCAAGACTTAGGATTAACCATTTTATTCTAACAATCTCCCCCTTTTTTATTTTGACAACCTAGATTGATCCTAAGGGAAAATAATGCAGAAATGTGAAGTTGGAGTGATAAGTTCAATGTATACTTAGAAATTTTAGAAAATTTTTCTAATACTTAGAAAGTTTAGAAAATTTTTCTAAGTAAGATTTTAAGACTATAATTCAAAGTATGATGTTTCTATGTCCTTATGCTCCTATGCTCCCCCTCAACTAATGCTATTATTTTTCTTTCCCCCTTTGATTCATTCTAGATTCTATCTCTCCCCTTTGGCAAGATCAAAAAGAGGGTA
>CATIWR010092728.1:0-37721 GCA_949677035.1 Omphalea diandra | reverse complement strand
TATATATATATATATATATATATATATATATATATATATATATATATGTATGTTTGTATGTATGTCTATGGCTTATAATTGTAAATGTTACAAATCACTATCACTTTAATCTTGATTTTTATTTTTTTACCATTATTTTTTTAGAAAAATTAGATTATTAATTTTGATTAAGTATAATTAATGGCTCACGTACTATAATTTAATTATAATAATTTAAATTTATTAAAACTTGAAATAAATTTTGACATTTATATGTTTAAGATTTTATTATTGTTTGAACTTATTATTTGAATAGAGAATTATAATTGTATTTAAAAATTCAAAATTATGAATTTGTTAAGAGTTAATATTTTTTAATCATCTTTTGCTATTTGTTATTTAAATATATCAGAAAATATAATTTCATTGTTTTGTTTTTTTTTTATTGTATTAGATAGTGTTATATACTATATAAAAATTACTTTACATGTTAAAGCATAATTTGAAAAAATTAAGATAATTAATATATTAACTTATAGTTATTTGATTATATAGATATTTGATCTTTTTTGGATCAGCTAAGATTTATTTTTAAATTTTAATTTGCAATATTTGGATCTAACTAAAAACATAGGAACATAATTGGATATATGATCCATACCTATCCTTAAATATGAGAATCCAATAATTAAGATAGATAATATTTTCTTTAGAATCAGATTTATTTTGACAAGAATTCAATACCTCTAAAATTTTAAAAACTTCTCTAGGTTTTAATTATTTGAGGTTAAAAATTTTCAAGACGGAATTATGTATATTTAAAGTTTTAATTTGAAATTTTAATTAAATTGATCGTCGATTGACCGCCCATGTTATTGCGCCCCACATATTACATGATCCAAATAGTTTCTTGGTTTGACAATTCAGCACAATTGGTAGCCATAAAGAAATGGACAAATACTTTATTCTTTTTTTTTTTTGTTAGCACCGATGGATCCCACCCCTCGTTTTAAACAATGTTTTGAAAATTGAGTAGATTGACCGGTGATATTACATTAGTGATTGATTTTTAATATTATTAAATAATATTTATTTAATTTTATTTATTATTAAATTAATTAAATCGAATCGATTAAATTAATACAGTTAATTGATTTATTGATCTATCTAATTTTAAAAATATTAATTTTAACAATATTGTCGCTTCACAATTTGTGTTTCGTAATTGTTTGAATTAAATATAAATTTTTTTGTTTAATATTTATTTTTAATCTTTTTATTTGACATTATACTTTATATTTATTTTTAAATTTATAAATTTTTTTCAAAGATTTAAATGCGAATTTAATGGGACAAAATTAGATATAAAATTTTTTATTTATTTACAAATGTTTTATTTATCTATTTAGTTTTTATATATTTAAATAAATTTAATATTTAAAAATGGAAAAAAAAAAATCTGAAGGTCGTTGATCTCGGGATACGTCCCTTTATTATTTTTCTTACACTTAAATAGCAAACTGACCAAGCGGCCAACCTTTTCCAATTTTACAAGAAATTCCCATATTTAGAAAACGACATCAATTTCCTTGCACTGACCCCTAATAGTGAAAGAAAAGAAAAATATAACCATTAAAAAAAAATTATATATAGAGTCCCATATAGCCACCAAGTCCACAACAAAATTCTAAGCGAAATTACTCTTCTATACTGCATCATAATATTCAGCAGGATTTGAACATCAAAATTATTATTATTATTATTTTCAGTGGAAATGACAAATTTTACAACTAAGCAGTTTGCTGAATTAACTGGAAACAAGTGAAATATATCTATCTAAAGTTTTCATATCTTTCTTACTAATCACTGAATCTTTATCTTGAATCCAGAAATCCTTAGCTAGCCACTTTCGCTTCCTTCTGTCGGATGTCGTTCCCGTCCGCCGCCATTTCTGTCTCGGCTGCTTGTGCAGCCTCCCGGAACTTCTTATAGATGTCAGTCTTATAAAATTTTCTAGTCCTAAGCACCAAAATAAGGGACACTAACGTACCAAATAATGTTGCTGCAGTAATTATAATGAAGGACAACCTAAAGCATTCGGTCCCAATGCAATTAAGGTACTGACCTTTCTGTCTTGTAAGTCCCTCGGCTGCTAACTGTTTCTCTGCCTCCCTATCATACAAATGCCCAGTCATTCTAACATTGAGTAAATATAACCCAACAGGGCTAGCCACAGCGCCAAAATTGTACAAAGTGGAGTAGTACTTGAGGCCAAAAATTTCTGAGATTATAGCAAAAAGCAGTGGCCATTGAGCACCAAAACAAAACCCAATAATTATGGAAGCAACATAAAGGCCACTAGGGACATTGAAGGCAATTAGGAGGTGACCCACACATGAAAATAGAAGGATTAAGGTAAGCATTAAAGGGCGAGGGAATTTGTATTTGGTTAAGAAATGTTCGGATGCAAAACCTGCCACAACTCTACCTAGATAATTCCATATACTCACTAATGACACAAATGTGCTTATGCTTTTTTTAGGGTACCCGAAAGAAGTCCCTATCTGACCCAAGTTGTCAATAGCTGTAAGTGCCCCTCCAACTCCACAAATTGTAGCTAAGAAGAGGATTAACATGTCAATGCTGAAAAGTGCTTGTAGAATAGTATAGTCCTCTCCTCTATCTGGCGGGCTAAACGCAGTTTTCCAACAAGAAACTTTATTGTCCTTATCGTCAACTGTTTCTTGCTCCTCTTCTTGTTCTTGTTTTCGTTCTACTTCTGGGGTTGGCTTGTCTGTGATAATTTTCAAAGGCGAAGGGTCGTCCAAGGCCAGTTTCTTTCTCTTCCACATCTTGTATTCTTCTATAACAACAATAGCTAGAGGCAAAAAGAGCAAGAACAGCACCATGGCTGCACTACCACCATATTCAGTTCGCGTAAACTGAAACTTTTTTTCTACTATGATTATTATCATCAGAAATCCAGCTAGGGCAAGAGAAATGTAGAGAAAATTATAGAAGACTTTAAGCTCATTCGGTTGGCGAATTACCTTCATGATTCGAATAGTTCGCAAGAAGACAAAAGAGATTGCAGCAGGAAGCCAACCAATAAGCAAGATCAAAGCCTTAGTATCATCACCATAGAAGGCATAGAATAGTTGAGTGATAATTGCGCCACTTAGCCCAACGTATCCCTTCAGGATCCCAAGAACAGCTCCACGGCTTTCAGGAAAGTTCTTGACACAAGTGACTAGCGATCCAGTATTAGCAAAAGATTGAGAATTAGCACCTATACATATGTATAAGCACATATGCCATACATGGACACCAGTGATTCTCCCGGTCACGGCTAGCCAAATCATGAAGTACCCAAAAAAGTTTAAGACTGCTCCGATAGAAAGAACCACCCATGGCGGTGTCACCTCGTTGATTAGGCCAGAAAGGATGCCGACGTTGGCTCCTAAGTCCTTGAAGAAGCTCAAAAGATTGAGGGTGGTTTGATCATATCCTAAGGCAATTTTGATATCATTTGAGTAGAGACTAAACATATAGGTTGCACCGGCGGCAGCCATGATTAGAAATGATGCAAAAACCACGAACCACCGCCCGGTGATAACTTGGACAGTTAGGCTCTTCATATCGGCCAAACCAGTTATAGTACCTTCTCTGCCCGAAGAGCTAGCAACCACCATATTTTTTTTGGTTTTGGGCGCACTTGTTACTATTTTAGCGAGGTAGCAGTCATGGAGCTTGTAAGGCCCTTTAAGAGGAAATATTAAGGACATGCAACTTGCAAGTCTATATATAAAAAAGGTTTGAATAAAGAATACAAAACTCACACTTTCCGTATGACGTAATGGTTTACCTATTACAAGAACAATTAGGAATGGTAACGGGTGGGCAATCTCTATTTCCTGTGGGGCTCCGCCATGATTGAGTGGAGATTTCCCGTTTCATTCTCAATATAGGGCGAACGTGGGAAAGCACATCCCTATCCCATAGGTCCCATACAAAATTCCAAGCAAAAGATTTCCACAGGACCCCAAAAAAAAATTGTTTTATATATATATATATATATATATATGAGCTTTTATGCTTCTGAGTGTATCGTCGATTGACCGGCCATGTTATTATGCCCCTCCCCCCCATGTTATCAGATCCACAAGCAAGGGCCAATACACGGCATGGTTTCTTCCTCCTTTCAGATAAATGATCTTTGAAGGCAACAGTGGATATCCAAATTCTTGGTTTGACAATTCAGCCGGAACTTGACTGGAAAAGATAACGGGCAAATTCAAAATGTCTAAAACATTCTCGAATTGTATCGGGTAGAGTGAGAATCAACCCAACAGTTTAAATTAAAATCGACTCGAATAGGTTAATCCATAATTCGATCTGATTGATCTGATAATAATATAAAAAAGATAATTTTTATTATTATTATATATATATATAAGGTAAAATAATTAAAATAAAAAATAAAAAATTTTATTTTAAAAATATTTAGATTATTTAATTAAATTTAAATTTATTTTTATTTTTATTTAAAATATAATATGATATTTTTATGATTTTAATAAATTTTACTATGTCTTTTCATATACCTAAATTATAATTTCTTATTTATTGTGACAAGTTATTTAGTAAGAATAAAGTTATTGGATTAGGTTAGTCAAAACTCTTTTTTGATATTCACAATATAAATTGAATGGTTCTAATGTCAATTTCAAGTGTTATCTTGCAGATATTTAGTTAGGATCGCTTTGGAAGTTAAATGAAAGTTTTAAGTTTCAAAGATTGAAATTTGCATCCTAATTTGCGATCATGAAGCAGAAGCCTATGACTGTTATCCTCCAAAAGAGTTGAATGAATCTTATATAAACGATTTTGGGGTGCATGTCGTGTTCATAGTAGTGTCGCGTCTTTTGCATTCACTTGGAAGGATTTAAATCATCAACCAAATTATGTCAGGTGTCTCATTGGGAGATCAAATTTCGCGATAGCGAAATAATGGTAGTGATCACGAATTTGATGAAGTAATATATCCATTCAAACAAACAATTTCGTGGTGAGTATTGCGTCTGAAGAGGAAAATAGCGATCATGATTTTTATTATTGCTCAAGAAACCCAACAGCTATTTTCTTGAAGAACTAGTGATCTTATGCCACATGGACTAGCCGTTAGATACAAACGGGGTTATCTGAATCTTGTGACCATGAATGAGTGTCTCGACCGCGAATTTCATCTTACAAGTAATAAATACAGGATATGTGTAGCATACTTTGGAGATTTGGAGATAGTTGTGTTTGTAATGTCTCTTTGGCGATTGTAACCTATAAATATACCACCAAATGGACTTGAATGCAAGAGAATAACATTCGTTATAGCAAAACTCTTGTAATTTTATTTCTCTACCTTTAAGCTTTTAATTTCTTGTAATTGTGTTGTTGTTATTTGGCGTGAGCATTAAATATCATTGAGTTTGGATTTAAGAGTGAGTCTTTATATAGAAAACTCTTATTAGGGTTTAGAGTGAGCCTTAGAAAACTCTTATGTAGGTTAAGTGTTAGCCCTGTGAAACACTAGTGAGGTTGTGTGTGATTCTTTATAAAAATACAAGTTCTAAAGTTAGGTGTGAGTTTTCAAAAACACCATTGGAGATAAGTGAAATACACAATTGAAAGAATTGGAAAGTCAATGTAGGGTTGGTTAATACCCGAACCACTATAAAACTGTGTTATATTCTTCTTTTATTCCTTCTTTTTCTTGTTTAGCAAACCTTTCCCTCTAAATTTAAAATTGTCTATCAATTCAACCCCCTTTCTTGGTCCACAAGGATCAATAAGTGATATCAGAGCTCATTCTCAAATAAAACCTTAATTGAGTGAGAAAAGATCATGGCATAAAAAAGAATCCATACTAACCTCAAGCCTTACTTTGATGGAACTGACTATACTCATTGAAAGTATCAAATGGAGATCTATTTGGATAGTGATGTGGTGGATTTGTAGGACATTGTAGCAAAAGAATGGAAGCCCCTAACCAAAGTGGTAGAGGGTAGTGAAGAACTAATCCCAAGGGAAGAATGGGTAGAGATTAGTAGAGTACAACAATGCCTAATCACCCATGGGATATGGAAGGCATTGGAGAACTATCACGAAGGCACTGGAGAACTATCATGAAGGCACTGGAGAACTATCATGACGACATTACATTGGTGAAATCAAGTAGGTTAGAAATATATGTGACAAAGTGAGAGCTCTTCATGATGAAAGACAATGAAAGTATTACCGACATGACAAATAGACTCCTCTTTATTGTCACAAACTTGAAGAAGTTTGGAAGAATTCTCACCAATAAGGTAAACACTAAAATTCTCAAATCTCTTCCTCTTGAGAAATTTGGTACTAAAGTTTACAGTATACGAGAATCTAATCTAGAGATTGGAAAGGCTCAAACGAATGTCCTCATTGGCAATCTACTAACTCATGAGCTAGCCTTAAAGAAAGATAAGGAGATGATGAAAATGAGAGTGTAAGGAAACAAACATGAAAAAGTTAAAAAAAAGACTTTTGCTCTCAAATCTTCAACCAAAGATAAGGAGGTTAAAGTTACCTCTAGTGATAATGATGAGAATGAGAAGGAGGAAAAGGAACTAGTCATGCTCTTAGGAAGGACCAAAGAGCTCATAAAGAGAAGGAAAGATAAGAGAAATTTAAAAAGAGCATCTCCCAATTTTAAAGACAAAAAGAATGAAGTGACTTGTTATGAATGTGAAAAGCAAGGTCACATTAAATTCGACTGCCCAAAGCTTAAGAAGAAGAAAAAGTGGGACAAGGAGAATAAGAAGAGCTTTAAGACTACATAGGATGATAGCTCACGTGAAAAACATGAAGATAAAGAAGTTGTCAACCTATGTTGGGTCCAGAGGACTCCTCCAATGAGGTAAGTACTTTTTCACATTCTTGTCATGATTATGAGGACTTAGATAATGCGGAAGATGATTTTATTGAAGCTCTAATCTTGAGATGTGAAAAATATAAATCTCAAATGAAAACTTACAAAAAAAAATGTTTAAAACTTGAGGATGATTTTAAAAACTTAAATAATCTTGTAAGTGACTTGAGGTTTTCTAATGAAGAACTCAAAAAATCCTTAGAAAATCTTTCTAAATTTTCATCCTCTTTTGATTCATTGAGAAAAGAAAATGATTCTTTAAAAGGTGAAGTTATTGAGCTTAGGAATTTCATCTTAAGATTTCATAAATAGAAAGAAGCTTTGGATACTCTAATTGTATCTCAAAGACCTCTCTTAGTGATATATGTTTTAGGCTTTAATGGAGCTTCCTCATCTACATCTTCTCCTTCCATATTCATTAGAGTATTTATACCTCAAACTTCTAGTATTAAGGTTGTTGGGAAGCAAAATGCTCCTAGTAGTAGGCCACATATGCCAAAGGGCAAAGGAAAGACTCTTAAAGGCTCAAGAACTAAGTCTCTAAGAGAAAATCATGCATAGATCTATACCAAGAGGCATGCTTAAAGGCACACACACAAAAACTTCTCTCCTACTCCTTATCACTCATGCACTTATTTGCACTCTTAAAACCAAAGTATGAGAAGACTTCCCATTCATACCAAGGTTGTACATAGAAGAAAGACTTATAAGTCTAAACTCCAATGTCACTATTACATGAGGTATGGATATATTAATGTCTTTTGCTACATTAGGAAGGCATACCTCAAATTAGAGGACCCTTTTAAGCCTAACCCTTAAGGACCCAAGTACACTTGGTACCTAAACAAAGGTAAATTATTTTTATGTTGCATAATTGTTTAGAAACCACCAAAGCATATAACGATTGGCATGTGGATAGTGGGTGCTCAAAGCACATGACCGAAAATAAGAAGTTATTCATAACCATTAAAGAAAAAGATGTTGTCAATGCCACATTTGAAAACAATGTCAAAGGTAAGGTAATTGACATTATAAGTATTGGTAAGAAAGGTTGCTCCCTTATTTATAATGTTCTTTTAGTTGAAGGATTCAAACATAATTTATTGTGTGTAAGTCAACTATGTGACAAAGGTAATAAAGTCACCTTTGACCCTAGAGAATGTCCAGTTACCACTTTGGTGGATAACAAGGTAGTCTTTAAAGGTAAAAGGAGAGACAACACCTACTTAATTGACTTAGACAATTTGGCTAACCAATCCTTTAAGTGTTATGTCTCCATTAGCAATGAATCTTGGTTTTAGCATAAAAGACTTGGATATGATGGCATGAAGCTTCTATAAAGTTTATGAAAAGAAAAGCTAGTAGAGGCTCTACCAAAGCTTAAGTTCACAAAGGACAAGACATATGGACCTTGTCAAATGGAGAAGCAACACCAAACATCCTTCAAAGCAAAAAATGTTGTAAGTACTTATAAACCTCTTCAACTCATTCATATGGACTTAATTGGACTCATAGGAGTGTCAGTCTTAGTGAAAAGTATTATGCATTTATCCTGGTTGATGACTACTCTAAGTTCACTTAGGTATCCTTTCTTGCTCATATGAATGACACTTTCGATGCTTTCAAAAGTTTTGCTAAAGAGTTCAAAATGAAAAAGATTACTTCATTTATTCTATTAAGAGTGACCATGGAAAGGAATTTCAAAATGAATCTTTTGAAAATTACTATTTGGAGAAAGAGATTTCTCATAACTTTTCTACTCTTAAAACACCACAACAGAATGGTGTTGTAGAAAGGAAAAATAAGACATTGGTAGAGATGGTTGAAACCATGCTTAAAGAGTAGAGATGGTTGAAACCATCCTTAAAGAGTATTCATTACCAAATTACTTTTAGATCGAAACCATCAATACTTCATGTTATATTCCAAATTGTGTTTTCAAAAGACCTATTCTAAACAAAACTTCTTATAAGTTATGGAATGATAGAAAACCTAAGCTTTCATATCTTAAAGTTTTTGGGTGTAAATGCTACATACTTAATACGAATGACAACCTTGAAATTTGCCTCTAAAATTGATGATGGTATCCTTGGCTATTCCACCATTAGCAAAGCCTATAGGGTGTTTAAGAAAAAGACTATAGCAATTAAAGAGTCTATGAATATTGTATTTGATCAGTGTAATAAACTTGATCTTGGAAAATGTTCTCTTATTGATAATCTTATAAGTGATTTTGAGAAAATGAAGTTTGATTTAACACTAAAGAAATTATGATTGATCTTAAAGATAATAAGCCATCATAAGAAGTTGAAGAACCTCAACCATTACAAGAGGAAAACCAAATTCAAGAAATACCCAAGGAATAGAGATACTCCAAGAATCATCCAAGAGATCTTATCATTGGGGAGACATCTAAGGGAGTAAGTACTAGATCTCAATTGCATGCTTTAGATAATAATCTTGCATTTATTTCTCAAATTGAGCTAAAATCTCTTGATGATAAAAGTTGGGTGATTGTTATGTACGAAGTACTCAACTAATTTGAGAGAAATAAAGTCTGGAAACTTTTTCCTAGGCTTAAGAAACACCTAGTTGTGGGATGCAAATGGGTGTTTAGAAATAAGTTAGATGAGCAAGATGTTGTTACAAGAAACAAAGCTAGATTGGTTGCAAAGGGTTACAACTAAAGGGAAGGCATTGATTATAATGAAACCTTTTCCCTTGTAGCAAGATTAGAGGCCATTAGGATTCTTTTAGCATTTATATGTCACACATATTTTAAGTTTTCACAAATGGATGTGAGTGCTTTCTAAATGGTTTTATTGAGGAGAAAGTTTATGTTGAACAACCTCTGAGGTTTGAGTCTCAAGTTTCTTTAAATCATGTTTTTAAATTAACTAAAGCCTTATATGGTTTAAAACAAGCTCTAAAAGCTTAGTATAAAAGACTTAGTTCGTTTCTTTTACAAAATGATTATGTAAAAAGCAAGGTTGATACTACTTTATTTGTGAAAAGGCATAATAAAGATACATTTATTGTTCAAATATATGTTAATGATATTATATTTAATACTACTAGTCAATCTCTTCGTGAAGAATTTGCTAAATGTATGAATAGGAAGTTTAAGATGAGCATGATAGGTAAGCTCAAGTTCTTCCTTGGTCTTCAAATTAAGCAAACCAAAGAGAGCATCTTCATCAACCAAGCCAAGTATACAAAGGATCTACTCAAAAGGTTTGGCATGGATAGATGCAAAGTAACAAAGACTCCAATGAGTGTAACTATCAAGCTAGCCAAGGATGAATCGAGAATGCCTATTGATGAAAAGAAGTATAGAGGTATGATTGACTCTTTACTTTATCTTACAACATTTAGACATGACATCATGTTTAAAATTTACCTATGTGTTAGATTTCAATCTTATCCTAAGGAATCTCTATGAATTCCATTAAAAGAATTCTTAAGTATTTGCATGGCACATTGCATTTACGACTTTGATATCCTAGAAATTCATCTTTTAGTCTTCTTAGATATTCGGATGCCGATTATGTTAGTAATTTGATGGATAGGAAGAACACTTTCAAAACTTGCCAATTCATAGGTGAATGTTTAGTTTTTTGGTTTAGCAAGAAGCAAGTTTCGGTTGATTTATCCACCGCTAAAGTAGAATATATGACAACGAGTTATTATTGCACCTAAGTTATTTGGATGAAACAACAACTCAAAGATTATGAAAAAGATGTTAATCACATTCTCATCAAATGTGATAACACAAGTACAATAAAATCTTTCTAAGAATCTCATCTAACATTCAAGAAGTAAACATATTGACATTAGACATAATTTTCTAAGAGATTATGTCTAAAATGATAATGTGGTGTTAGAATTTATTAACATCAATCACCAACTTATGGATATTTTCACTAAACTCCTCAAAGAAGAAAGAATGAACTTTATCAAGATGGAACTAGGGATGCTAGATGGAAGTTCCCTAGTGTGAAAATTGATCTCACTTTATGCATTTCATTATACCTGTCAATATTAGTTCATTAATTGATATAATTGGTGATTACATGTTAATGTGTTGTGTTGAATATTGTAGATGTGTTAATTCATTGTGCAATTGTGTTTTTCAATGCCAAATTGCTTGAATTAATCATCATAATATCATGTTGATCACATCAAGTTTAAGCCAATGTTTCCTTTTATGGTTTTTCAAAAATGTCTTATAATTTGCGATCAGGATTTATAATTTGCGGTCACTGCTTACGAGTCTCCTTAAACATTTCAACTTTTGTCAACTCATTGTCACAATCTATGATAATCACCATGAAAATTTTTAAATTTCAAATCTTTAGAATGTTAACCACGCTCTTTTCTAACGAATTCTTAACCGTTACTCAAAATTTTCGTAAATAATGATTGTGATAAAGCATATAGCGAACGCAGTTTCTTGTAACCATTAGATATTGATTAATTTTATAATCAAACATGTTTGCTCATCATTTAATGATTTTGACCATTTTAAAATGATTTTCCACACATTCTTTACCTATTTAAGCCTCATTCACACCTCTCTATTCCATTTTTATCATTTTCTTCCTTATACTTTTCATCTCATTCTAAAATTTCACCTACATTCTCTTTTACTCTACTATCATGGCACCCAAGAAATTTACTAAAACAGAAAAGAGGAAGGGTGTTGTCTAACCTCAAGGTCTACCTTATTTTTATCTTATGAAGGAAGTCACAAAAAAAGAGAAGGAGAGACACAAGGCCAATACCAAAAAGACCATACAACTAAACAAGATACCTTCCTCCTTCATTCTTGAAACTTTAGGTATCAAGAAAGAAATTCAAGCACTTATCTCTAACCATAGCTAGAACGAATTCATTTTTTAGGAAGAACCGAGCTATGAAAAAAATCGTATAAGAATTCATGTACACCATTACTCTTGGTAGAAGGCTAGAATCTAAGGCAGGTGCATATGGTCTTGTCTTCAGGGCTTTTAGAGATTCCTACGTCATCACTTTTTCCTAACTTTCCTCTCTTTTTAATTTATAAACCAAAGATAATGTTTCATTCATTATCTCTTCTCTTGACATCATCTATTCTGAGTTCTGATCTAAAATTTTAATAAAAACCAAACATGATCCCATAACTTTAGTGTCTAAATACATTAAAAGCCTAACCAATTATCTCCTTCATAGGATCATTACCTTTTTAATCAATGCTAAAGGTGATGGGAATGAAAAAGTCTCCTACAAAGACCTAGTTTTTCTCTTCTGTCTCATAAAAAACAAATCCATTGAAAGTGGGAGATACCTTGTAGATCGATTGATCCATATAAGCACTAAACCTAAGAGCTAATTTCTTCTTCCCTCTCATGTCAAAACCATCTATAAGTTTATGGGGTCTTTAAATGATGAGAATGAAAAATTCCTAATAAAAAGGTATCTTCCATCCTAAAACTTTCCTGATCTAACCTATTTGATCAATGCCAAGGCCATCATCTTGATTCTTATGTGTATTCCTTGGGATCGTATAAGGCAAAGAAATAAGAGACAACTCATGCCTTTAAACGAAAGATGTTAGTGATTAAATAAGTCCCCTAAAAGCCCATTCCATATCTAAAGCCTAAGGTAAAGCCAAAATCTAAGTCTTCTTCCATTTCTCTCTCTTCCATCAATAAGAAACTTGACAAGGTGATGAGAATGATCAAGAGAAGGTTCCTGCTTCTCTCTCACCTTCATAGTGACTTGGTGACCTTTAAGAAAAACTAGTACTACTCCATGTCATCTTCCTGACTTTGAAGAATAAGAAGACAATGAAGAAGAAGAAGAAGAAGGAGCCTAAAAGGAAAAAGGAGATGAAGCCTAATGAGGAGGAGATGAAGACTTTGTCGAAGGTAGTAATGATGATGCTAATGATATCTCTCCAACCTTTTTTTTTTCCTTGAACTTTTAACTTTTTCTATTTTAATTTTGGCCAAAATGTGTGATCAAACACATTTATATGTTTGATTGTGTTGTGTATCTTTCTTTTAAATAATAAAAGTTTGAACTATGTTTTTTCTATGATTGATCAATGCACATTTGATTTGATGAATGATGTTCCCTCTTATTATTATGATACTCTTACTACTTTTCATTCCACTTAATTCTCTCTTTTTGATCTTGACAAAGGGGGAGAGCTTGCATGTCATTAGTTGAGGGCGAGTAGAATTTGAGGAGGAGCATTTAACATTTTAATTTAACCATTTGCAAATTCAATTTAGAATATACTTATACATTTTTTATCCTTTCCAAATTCAATTTAAGTTGTCAAAATTAACAAATGGGAGATTATTGGACTAGGTTAGTCAAACTTAAGACAAAAATTTCTTTTGATCTTAACAATATACATTGAAAAGAATCTAATGTCAATTTCAAGTGTTAATCTTACAAATATTTTGCTAGGATTGCTTTGAAAGTTGAATAAAAGCCCTAATCTCAAAAATTGAAATTTGCATCCTAATTTGCGGTCATGAAGTAAAAACTCATGATCGCTATCCTCTAAAATAGTTGAACGAATCTTATACAGACGATTTTGAGGTGCATGTCATGACCGCAATGTTTGCATTCACTTAGAGAGAATCAAATCTTTAACCAAATTATATTAGGTGTCCCAAAGAACTGTTAGAAGATCAAATTTCGTGGTAGCAAAATAATGGTAGCGACCACAAATTTGTAAAGCAACTTCTCCATTGAAGCAAACGATTTCATGGCGAGTATAGCATCCCAAGAGGAAAATAAAGACTGCAATTTTCACTAATGCTCAAAAAATGCAACGATTATTTTTCTTGAAGAACCAATGGTTTTATGCTAGGTGGATTAGTTATAGATACAAACGGGGGTTATATGAATCTTGCGACCACGAATGAGGGTCTTAACTGTGAATTTCATCTGACAAGCAATAAATGCAAGATCTGCCTAATATACTTTAGAGATTTGAAAATAGTTTTATTTGTAATGTCTTTTTTTTTTGTTGTAACCTATAAATATATCATCAAATATGCTTGAATACAAGAGAATAACATTCATTATAGCAAAAATCTTATAAATTTATTTCTCAACCTTTAAGCTTTCAATTTCTTGTAATTGTGTTGTTACTGTTTGGTGTGAGTATTAAACACCATTGGGTTTGAGTTTAAAATGAGCCTTTGCATAGAAAACTCAAGTAAAAGTTTAGAGTGAGCCTTAGAAAACTCTCGTATAGATTGAGTGTTAGCTTTATGAAACACTGTGAGGTTGTGTGTGAGTCTTTATAAAAATACAAATTGTAAAGTTAGGTGTGAACTTTAAAACATTATTGGAGATTAGTGAAACACCTAATTGGAAAAATGAAGGAATGGATGTAAGGTTGGTGAACCACTATAAAACTTTATGTGTTCTATTCTTCTTTTACTCCTTCTATTTTTTACTCAACAAACCTTTCCCTCTAAAATTTCAAATTTTCTACTATTCAACCCCCTTTTTTTGGTACACAAACGTCAACAAAAATTATTTATTGTGATAAAATACAGTGACAAAATATTATTGTGACAATATTACTTCATTTTATATTTAATTTGGTGAGCACTATAAATTTGATGTGAATATATTGATACAAAATATTATGGTGAAAGAGTTTATACCACAACTTATCTTATATGCTCATTTAGTATAGCAAAAAATTTTTTCGCTTAATTACTAAAAAAACTCAAACATTTTTGGTGAATTTTCAATTATATAAAAAACTTCAAATTGAGTTAATTACATCATAATTTGATGAATTAGTTTCAATTGTACTACAAGTCAAAATCAATATTTAGTAAAGTCTATATTCAGGCCTAATTTATCCTTATATTTTTTCAATTAGCTCAATCAAATTCAAAATTAAGTTTAAAACTTACTAAGATAATATTTTTAGTTTTACTCAATTTTAATATTTTTGTAATATTTTTCACAAAAATATTGAAAAAAAATTTATTTTAGCTGATAAATAATTAATTTTATATTAATTTCATGTTTTAAATTATAAAATTTATTTTTATATATTTAAATATTAAACTAATAAATCCTTAATTTTTATTCCAAGGATAAATTTTTTAGAAATATTTTAGTTCACATCATGTAATTGATTTTTTAAAACTATTCTAAATTTAAATTTAAATTTTATTATTTAAATTATATAAATTAATTTTATAAGAAGATATTGAAAAGAAAAGTTTCTTTAAATGAGAGAGTTACAAATTATAAATTTAAATTTCCAAAAATTTAAATTTTTTGAATTTAAATATCAAATAAAGTATATCATAAATTTAATAAGTAAAAATGAGATTAAATTAAATAAAAAATGAAAGTATAATCTTAATTAAGTTCATGTAATTGAGTTTTTAAATATTTTTTAAAATTTTGATTTTGAATGATTTAAGTAATTCATTATTTGAAATATAAAAATTAAATTTTTAAGGAGAGATTGATAATAAAAATTTTTAAATGAGATACTGAGAGATTTTATGAATTAGAAATTTAAATGTTAAAAAAATTAAAATTCTTCATATAAAATAAATAATAAATTTAACTAAGTAAAAAAGAGATTAAATTAAATACAAAATAAAATTATCATCTTAAATTAAACTAATTTAATCAATTTTTTAAATATTTTTTAAAATTTTTATTTTAAATGGTTTAAATAATTTAATTCTTTAAATATAAAAATTAATTTTTAAGAGAAATTTTTTAAATGAGAGATTGAGAGATTTATAAATTGCAAACTTAAATTTGTTATTTTTTAAATTTAAATATAAAAATAAAATTCAACATATAAAAGTATACAATAGATTTAATTAAGTAAAAAATGAGATTAAATTGACTAAAATAGAAGTATCATAAAAGTCTACAATAAAAAATGAGATTAAATTGAATAAAAATAAAAGTATCATCTTAATTAATCTCATATAATTGTCTCTTTTCTTTCTCTTGATATTAGCAATATTTATTATCAAAAGTTAAATCTTTGTAATAAATTAAATAAGATTATGGACATCATAATATTGAAAATGTAAAAAGAATCAATGGAATTAAATGTGGAAGTGAGTAACTTGTTTAACTTGCTATATTAAGTCATTTATATTAATGTTTAAAATAAAATATAGGGTTACTTAATACTTGCACTAATTCTTATATATATATATATATATATATATAAGCAAGATATGTAAAAATAACATTTATGTAATAAGAAATATTTATTAAATAATGTTAGACAAAGTATATCCATAAAAATATATTTTTAGATGTGTTAGATCTTGGTATTCACTCTTCAAAAATATCTATACACAACAATATGTTTATCAATACCCAATCAATACTTCTATTTCTTAGCAAGAAACTGTCAAAACTTCTGTTGGTATTTTGGCAGAATCTTGTTTGTACTTAGACTAAACTTTCTATGATAGTAATCAACATAAATACTTATTTCTCAACTCAAAGGAAGTTAATATTTAAAATTAGTTAAGATGCCCATTTAGAGCTATCAATATAAATAGGATATCTTTCACAATCCAAATATTCAAATTAGGATATAATCCAATTGAGTAATCTCAAATATCAATTTCTAATAACATTTTCTTTTTAATAATATTAAAATGATTTCATGCATATATTCATCCCTCATTATATAATTTTTTTACTAATGAATTCCTTATTTGTCTTTCAAAATTATGGTCAGTAAAAATATTTTCAAGTCACTTAAAATAGATTTAAAACTTTAAATATTCTTTAAATTGAAATTTAATCAAATCTATCCTTTAAAGTACCTATAATAATTATTATTTATCACGTAATTTTCTTATAATTTTTTTTAATAATTATTAGTCGAGAAAATACTTCTAACATACATAAATATTGAGTTTTGAGATCATCCAACAACCGTCGGAACCACTAACGGCCAGTCACTAGACTGTCATTGACTGGTGACTAAAAATTGTGCCTTCCGTACTAAAAGATTCATTTGGACATCAAAAATCTGTTTAGAGTGGTATTGAAGCTTAACTCTTCTTCGTTTACCCTATAGACTTCCAAAACTAAAAATAGTAGAATTTTTTAATACTACTAGAGCTACAAGTTGAATTAGGAGGTCTATGAATAGTCAAATGAAACTAGTCTTGCTATTAAAATAGCTAGGAGTCATATGGGACGTACAAAACAATATTTTTAGTCGAGATTACAAGCTCTGATCGGAGCAGGATTTTTTGGCCACCACCCATCATCAAAATGGGAGATTCAAGTATCAAAAATATTGTTATGCATATTGACTACAAAAAGATTTAAGAGGTGTCAAAAGATGGTACCTGAAACTAGGCAAAATGAAGGTTTTTCTTTTACTGCCTTTCTCCCTCTCTTCTGTTGTCTTTGGCCGAGTAAATAGGAATTGTTCAATTTTGCCCAAATGGATCTGTCACGTTTTTAATGGCTCAAATTTTTATTTGTTAATGATAATTAATAGAAAAATCTGAGTAATTAATACCCTACATGATTCAACTAGATTTGTCTTGCCCCCCTTAATTAGTGAGATAGTGAAAGATTTTTTATAAATTATTTACTAATTACTTTTACTTAATTACCTTAATTAAGTTATTTACAATTCATAATAATCTCAATTCTTGAGTATATATGCTTCCAACAATTATATACATGCTCTCATGATACATAGATATGTTTTTAAAATATGACTTTCAAAAAAATTTTATTTTCTTGAATTGAAACTAATTTGTTTATCTAGTAAATTAAAATAAAATCTTTATAAATTCTAGAAAAATCATATTTTCACTTTTAAATTAAGTTATAAAATTTTATTTCTCATTAAAATTAATATTTAAGTTATAAATTTAAAGGTTATTATAGATTAGTATGGTACATTAATATAGTTTATAAACAACGCAATCTTTATTGCAAATTTCTAAAATTTATTTTTTAAAAGAAAAAACTTGCCTTTTTTTTTTTTTTTTTTTACATTGAAGCCTTTAACTTGAGAATGTAACTTTGAGGCCCATCAACTAGTCAAGTCTGGTGCATGAACACTTTTTTTGACAGAACGCCTGACAAATATCTTAGTTTGTATTATTATAATATTATTTTTGCCTAACTAATGGCACACTAGTTATAAATATAATTATTATAAAATAAAATGTAAATTAAAAATGAACTAAACTAAGTTGGGATCTAGGCTATCTAAAGTTCACAATTTTACTTCTTCTTAACACTTCAATTTTAGTAGCTAGTGCAATTATGGATATGTTCTTCACTCATTCATAGGGTACAATCAAAATCTTTATCTGTACGAGTGGTACACAGTTGCAATCATCAAACGGAACTTGAAAGGCAATGGTGAATGAAACTAGAATTTTGGATGATGTTGAAACCTTTTATTGTTTTTATGGAAGGGTTGCTAGCTTGAAAGTATCTATGATGGTGAAGAATCCTGAAGGGTGTGTACAGATCTAGAAGTAAGGAAATTTCTTTTAGTTATAGGCATTGGATGTTGAAATTTTGGGTAATGGATGTTTGTAGTTTAAATATTGGTGTAATATTGGATAGAAATGAATGTTCACATGAAATATTTTGTAGAACTTTTATCTGGTATAACGAGAGACTTATTGATAGGGATCGATGATAAAAAGCCAACAAGGTTGGCCAGTGAGAATCAATTACTAGAAACAGTTGGGGATAATGAAGTTAATGGAGTTATAGAAATCAAAATTCATGTGTTAAAGTAGGAGAGTTTTGGCATTTTAAGTCATCATCAACTTAGCATTTTCCTTTCCATAATCAATGGCCATTTAGAAAGAGTAAAGAGAAAGTTGAAAGTTCCGCCTAAAAAAATTAGAATTTCTCAATCATCTAAGCTAATAGATTTTTATTAATTTTAAACGATATCATCTTTGATATGTACGTTAACTATATTATATGGCATAACAAAATTTATCCGCAACTAATTAATATCACACCAAATGACATTTTTTTGAGTTTGCCAGAAAAAGTATTCATGTATCAAACTAAATTAGTTGAGGGGTTTTAAAGTTATATTCTCAAATTAAAGAGTTTAATATAAAAACCATGAATAATTTAAAGCCTAGGATAAATTTTTCTTTTTCAAAAATAAATTAAATGATCTAGTTAAGAATTTAATTATGATGATTAAAAAAACAAGTGCATTAAGTGTACTTTACATTTCAAAATAGAAAAATAACATAGTAAATGAATGTCATAATACTCAAAGTTTTGATAGATAGTGAATTTATTTTCATTAAACTAATAGACTTAGAAAAGAAAAGTTGTAAGGATAATAATAGAACCTATGTTTAGGAAACGGCAAGAATGAGGGAGAGAAGAGCAAGGAGGAGAAAATAGTGGTGGGAAAGAAATTTTTTTCTTATTTGAGAGAGAAACAAAAAATGGAAAAAGAAGAAATGAAAGAGAAAATAAATATTTGTTCATCTTTCCCAAATAAATGAAAAGAAAATAAACATTCTCTTTATTTACTTTCTTAGAGCTTATTTTCTTCCTCTCACTTTTTTGACCTCACTTGCTATTTCGTTTTCGAACATAGGATTAAAGAAATTATCAGCGCTAAAAGGATATTATTGTCAATTAACACTAAGAAAATTATTATGGATGGCCATAATAATTTATTTCAGTCAATTATGCATAGCCATAATAAGTTATAAAGGTTAATGCTTTTATAAGGAGAAGGAGTCCCTCTCCCTTCTATGCAATCAATTTGGGATCGATTCCCACACCCTTTGCTTGTTTTTTTTTTTTTAATATATTTTCTTATTATATCTATTAATTGAAGACTTTATTTAATATAATGAAATTATCATCATGAAAATTATACGAGATATTATGATGTTTAATTATAAATTTATTATAATTATTATTAAACTTACAAATTTTAAGGGCCTATGATCAATCTTAATCATCTTATATCAAATACAAATAAATGAGTATTTAAATGAGTTTATTCATGAATATTAAATGAGACTGTTTATGAATATAAACGAGTCAAACACTTGAGGTTTTTAGCTAAGCTGTTATATAAATAAGCTTCAAAAATTTATTCAGATCGTTTGGCAAACTAAATAAATAAACAACAATGAACTCTTAATAAGTTTGTTCATGTACTGTTCACCAAGTGCACTGATTCTTTTGCACCTCTACTTCTCCTCCTCCATTTTGTGAATTATCACACTAACCTATTCAAAACATCTCGAAATGAGAGGTGCATATTGTATGCAGATAAAAGAAAAATAAAAGATCAATGCAAGCAACTTGGAAAGCTAAAGCCAAACAAAAAATAAAATAAAATAAAAAAATAGGAGATCCAATAAAACTCTAAAAATAAAAAAGGAACCAATAAGAGACTTTAACCAGAAAAGAACAATTAAGAGATTAAATGAATGAAAGCTGTGGAAGAAAATAATTAGGAGATAGAGAATAGAAAAACATCTTTGTAAGAAAAAAGTGGACAAATCTCAATCAAGATGTTCAATATTGTGGGATATGAAACTTTATTTTCTAGGGAGAAAACCCTACTTTCTGAGGGAGAATGCGTATTTGTTTATTTATTATGATTTGCTTTACTTCTGTTTTTATTTAATTTTTATTCTGTTTTTATTTAATTTTTATTCTTACTCCAATTTGAATATGGAAAAATTAATATATCTTGTGTGGTCCTACAACTATCTTATTAAGTGGACAATTCTAACCCGACTCAAAAACTGGAATCGAACCTGCTCAAAAAAAAAAAAAAAAAACTCAACTTAGTTTGAGCTTAAAGTAAATTTGAAACAAATTTGAAATGACTCAAAAATTTTCTAATTAAACTTGACTAAACCCTAACACAACTTGTAGGTAATCCAAAATTAATCCGATTTACGGGTTAACTTAAATGACTTTATTTAAATTATTTAAAATATAAAATAATATTTTATTTATTTTAAATAGTCAAAATAATTAGTGATCCAACCCAACTTAAAAATCTAAAAAATAACTCGAATTTTTTTTTAGGCAACTTGAAGTGGTTTAATCTAAATCCATTCGAAAAAAGACATGATCCAATGTTGACCCAATCCAAACTTAATTATCTATTCTAACCCATTTGTCACCTTTAGTCACCATATAAGGAGTGCTTATATTGTAACATCTAAAAATTTCATATTTTTCTTTGTTTAGTGTAACTGCGATCTTTTATTTATAAATAGCTATACAATATTTAGAAATATCAAATCAATCCTCAATATAATTGATAATCATATATTAGTTTAGCTTCAAAATCATGATTATATTTTCATTATGAATTTTTATTTAATAATTTAGCATCTCAGGTCAAAATACAAAAAAGAATTCAATCGATTTTTGAGTTTCGAGTTCAATCAGATCGGATCACTCTTAATTTTGATATTTCTTAAAATAAAAAACACTATTTTTAATTTTAAATAAATTTTAATTATTTTAAATAATTTAAATCGAATCAAATTTCAAATCAGATTAAAGTATGATAAATTTGAGTTGACTATAAATTGGATTGAGTAATATTTGGCTCTAGTAAAAAATAACTACATCTAATTTTAAAATTTTTATAAGATATGATGCTATAATATAATTTAAATTGATATTTATATAATATGTTAGAACAAATCTAAAAAAATGATATTTAATAATATGTATCATATATACTAAATAATTGATCTTGAATCATTATAAAACTTATATTAAAAAAAGATAAACTCTCTAGAATATTGATAAAATAATAATTTTAAATAAAATCTGTCAAAGATCAACTAATAAAATAGAATACAATTATTATTTTATTAGAGCAAATATAAAAAAAAAAAACCGATGAAAAAAGAAGTTTGCTACCGACAAATATTTCATTGATAACTTCAAAACACCTAATGGAGAGGTTGTTTTATTTAAAAAAAAAAAGAAAAAGAAAAAAAGGGTAACGGATGCTTTTTTAAATGAAATATATTGGAAGAAGGACCATTGTATTTTAGCTTCCTTTGGAGAAAAGGTCAAACAAAACGCATCTCTATCGAGAAGTAAGCGCAACAGCCGTAGAACACTGGCTACTTATATCCTCATTCCACTTCCGGCGACTACGATGTGACATAAAGAGTAGAAAATATCAGAAAATACATCAAAGCTAATACATATATCTCTCAACCACAAATTAACAAAAACGTCTCTTGTTTTGTGTGAATAATTTAGCATATTTGACTTGCAACTTAAGAGCTATAATTCCAAATAAACTACCACCAATTGGCATTGCTTTTCCTTCTATCATAAACATCGCCACCATCACCTAATATCATATCTAATTCCTTAAATCTGTCTGAAAAACTAATCGCTTATAGATCTTTTATCCTCACATGATTGTCAATGACATAATACTAGAAATAATAAAAATTGATCAACTAATATGTGAATGCCGTTTGAGGTATGGTTAGTCAATTAAATGGGTTAGTGGGATCACTTATTTTTCAAATGCTCCCATGTATGATTGGAAAATGACTTGGTAACTATTTGTTTTTTTGAATGATATGAATTTCACATTTATATAACAAATTCACAATATTAATTTAGATAAAAATGCTAATACCGTATTTTTAAGTCATTGGCCAAATAGTTCACAATACGTACACACAAAATATTTATATGATAATATTCAAAATGAATAGTCAAATAATTATGTGTCTATTTCAAAACAATAATAGTCAAAGATCTCGTGTGACTTCTCCTCTAGGCCCGAAATTCAACAACCTTGAACAATAGGCTTTGAAGATGCACATCTAATGAAATTATTAAGTACATCCGAGTTTTAAAGAAAGTGTGAAAAGGCAAAGTTTATACTTATTATTCTCATTAATCATAGTAATATTGGAATCATGTCATTTTCTTCTATATGAATCTCTCTTAATTTCAGGATCTTTTTTTTTTTTTTTTGACAGACTGTTTCTTGAAAGTGAACTTAATATTTAACCAAAGAAAGAAAGTTGCACGAGGAACGATTGTCGTTATTGAAACAATTACGTAACTTGGGTTTTCTTAATCTTATTTATATAAAAAGTAATTCTTTGATATTTCTCTATAGGGCTTAATATTTATTTTCAATAATACATAACTATTCATGAACATAATCATGTAAAATTTCGTATGTTACGTTTCCCAAATCAAATATATAATTAATTATTCTGGAATTTGGATAAATGGATAAGACCATCTAGGGGAATTAATCATCATTCTATCGTCACTTCATTAGTTCACTTATGCATATGATCTACTATTAGGAATTGGTTAGAGTCTAACAGTTAAACAAACGTTATTTTAATTAGATTGGCTCAACAACCTTTAAAGAGATGAAGTAACAAGGTACAAGATTTATTATTATTATTATTCATTAGATGAACAATATAATTAGAGGGGTAGAACCAATCAATTTCATATTAGTTTTTTTAAGTGAGTTTGAATTAGGTTATTTTGTACTGCGAGTCAAGCTAGATCATTGAATTAAAATATAAATTTATTTTTAAAAATGATATTTTATTTATAAAAAATTAAAATTGCAAATGATCCTGTTTAATTTGACTTGAAATGTAATCCTAAAATGATATGAATTTCTTTCCGTTTATTGATATGATAATTCAATTCAAACCGCTCATAATTTATGGTGATCTAATTTAGATACACCGAAAAGAAATGATCCAGAATAACTTGATTTGAAATTAACTTGATTCAAATCCACCCAATCAATTTAATTTTCACTTCTAATTCTAAATAACTAAATATATATTTTTAATTATAATTATTATAAAGTTGTTTCTGAATATTAATTTATTGCGATTTTTATTAATATTATTTATAATATTATCCAAAAGAGTGAAGTATATGAATATATTTGATGATGTGTTTCTAGGTTTAAATAATTGTATAATTTATATAACTAGTACAAATATGAAGCATTGATCTTTTATCCTATTATTTTTTTTAGGTATATAAATTATTTTTATAATATTATCGAGTCAAATATTCTCGTACTAATAAATATATAAAAGCATTTATATATTTATCTCTCTTTATCTCAAAAAAAATTATCACTTTCTATGGTTTACATTATTTAAAAAAATCTATTTAATATTTTACCAAGTCACAATCTATAATACATTTTCTCATTTATACCTCTAATTCATTTGCTACCTCTTGTAACCACTTAAGGAGTGATTATTTTGTAACATCTAATAATTACATATCTTTTCCTTTTTTTTTTTTCTTGAAGAATAATTGAGATCTTATCATTTGTGAATAAGTATATGAAATCTATAAATATCAAATCAATCTTTAATATAACAAATAATGGTATATTAGTTTGATTTTTAAACTATAATTTTATTTTATTATAAATGTTCTTCAATAACTTGACATTTATATTAGAGGCAACAAATAGATCATGCCGAAAGAGTTTAAGTCAGATCAATTTTAAGACACATTTTTTTCAAGAAGTTCGAATTGGATCACTTTGATTTACAATTTAGGTCATTGCAACTTGTATATCGAATTGGATCATTAGGTCAAATATAAAAAAGAATTCAAGTTTTTTTTTTTTTTATTGCAAGTCTATTTAGGTCGAATCACTCTTAACTTTGATTTTTTAAAATAAAAATGTTATTTTAATTACTAAATAAATTTTAATGATTTAAAATATGTTAAATCGAATTAATCAGATTGACTCATAGGTTAAGTTAAAATCAGACTAATTTGAGTTGACCGTGGATTATGTCAAAAATTACTAATATAATCTTTAATAATTGCAGAGATCTCTACCAAATATAATATTATAGCGCGATGTGAACTGATATATATATCGTACAATAAAATGTATTTAAGAGGTGATATTTAATAATATATCATCATATACTATTAAACAACCAATCTCAAATCACCAAAAATTATGACGCATGTAAACTAATATTTATATAGTGTAACAAAATAAATTTAAAAGATAATGCTTAATAATATATCATTATATATTATTAAGTAACTAATTTCAAGTCATCAAAACTCCTATAAAAAAAAGATAAAACTCTTTTGAAGAGAAATAAACAATAATCCTAACCAAAAACTCTCAAAGGCAAACTAATAAAGTAAACTTACTATTTTATTAGCGAAATATAAAAAACCAACATAAAAAAAGTTTGCTACCCATAAAATATTTTAATGATAACCTCAAAACACCCAATGGAGAGGTAATTTTGTTAAAAAGAAAAGGTGACAAATGCTTTTTCTAATGAAATATATTGATGAACCATAATTGTATTTTAGCTTCTTTTGGGAAAAAAGGTCATACAAAACCTCTCTATTAGGAGTTATGCACAATACAGAATGCTAGCTACGCATATCCATTATAAAATATCAGAAAATATACCAAAGCTAACACATATTTCTTTTAACCATAAATTAAGAAAAACGTCTCTTTCTTTTGTGTGAACAAATTGGTCTATTTGACTTGGCCAGTTGACAGCTAGTACCAAACAAACTACCAGTTGGCATTTCATTTCCCTTTCATCATAAATATCGCCATCACCTAATATCATAACTAATTACTCAAACCTGTCTAAAACACGAATTACTTAAAGTTATATGGATCTTTTTTTTATCCTCACATGATTGTTAGTAATATAATACTAGTCAATAATGAAAATTGGTGAATTAATATGTCAATGTGGTTTAAGGTATGAATAGTCAATTAAATGTGTTAGTGGGGTGGCTTATTTTTCAAATATTCCCACGTATTATTGGAAAAAAAAACTTGGATAAAGATTTTCTTTTTTTTTTTAGAATTTAAATTTCACATTTATATAATAAAGTATTAATTGGTTTAGTATTTGCTTATTAGTGTTTAGTGGTTGGACATTTAAATGTTAAAAAAATATAATCAATGTTTAAATTTAAAAATTAGTGATTAGTGTTTAGAAAATATAATTAAATGTTGAAAGTTAGTTTTTTAGCATTTGAATACAAAATTTATATTTTTTTCTTTAATATTAACTTTTATATTTATCATTATTTATATTATATAAATTAGTATTTCACATAAAATTAATTAAAATATAAAAATAATTATCTTTTTTATCATAATTAAACAATGATAGTTGATTGTTGATTGGTAACTGATAATTTATTGATTGCTAATTGATAATCGTTAAATTAAATAGGTCCAAATTTAATATAACTTAATACAAATATCCACCACAGCTAAAAATACAAAGCAATTACTATAATAGCTTGTTTCGAAGACCTTCAATTATGTTAACATTGTTTTATAGTTTGTAATTTAATAAAATGCTAGCACTGTATTTTAAGTAGTTGGCAAAATAGATCAGAATAACTATATATATATATATATATATATATATAAGGCATTGAATAGTCTAATAATTGTGTCTATTTTAAAAGGCACCGGGATTTTCCTTGATAAAAGGTTATTTAATGGAGGCAACCTTGACTTTATTTCATTCACTTGGTAATGATATTTTTTCTCCGTACTCTAAAAAATATATATATATATTGTGTCTATTTCAGAAGAATAGTAGTCAGAGATTTTGCGTCACTTCTCTCCTTGGTCCAAAAAAAGCCGTTAAAACATTGAGACTTTCAAGGCTCGAATCTAAAGAAATTAGGTTTAAATTATGTATATTTTCTTGTGTTATATAATTGTAATAATAAATTTACTTAATATATTACTCTAATAAATAAAATTTATGAAAGAAAATTTTATATCAAAGAAATAATTAGTACTATAATTAATTTAAATTCACAAATAATTAATTAAAATCAATTTATTTAATACATGATATAATCAATAAAAGAATGATATTAATTACTAATTTCAAATTATGTACAACATATTTACATTATATGAATGAAGTTGAATTTTGGTGAGTTAAATAAAAAGTTTACAACAATAAAAAAAAAAAATAAAGATAGAGGTCAGTAAAAATTGAGTGATCGTGATTTTTTTTTTTTTAAGATTGCATAAAAAAAATTAAGTGATTGCATAGGACAATTAACTAAGTTGATTATTGATTATGTATTTTTCAAGATTATAAAAAAAACTAAGTAAATTATTATTTATATTTTTTAATATTGCATTGAAAAAATAAAAAATCTCTTAAGATATTTGTTTAAATAACATTTATTATGTCAATTGAAGGGCATTAAGGTCAAAATAATTGAAAGAAAAATATTTATGCCATGTGTACAATTGAAGAAAAATATTGACATTGCATTTGTCAAGTGAGGATTGCAACAATGCATGGTCGTGCATTGAGATTGTGCACTTCAAGAGCAAGCTGTGTTATTGTTTTTGTTAACTGAATTTGAGTTATTTCTTTCCTATCTAGCGATGATTCTTCTCTAGAATATGTTTCCTACTTATATGTAACTTTGTTTAGAATTTTTAAACCTTTTCTATATAAGAATCTTCTCTTTGTAAGGTTTTATATAAGTCATAGCATTGTATTATGAAAAACAATTAATCTTTGATCAATATTATTGAGTTTTGGCAAGTTTTATACTTTACTTTCTTGTGTTTTTGGTAAAATACAAAACTAGACTTATCAAAGGGAAGAACTCACTAAGAGACCTTCCCTAGAAACCCTTCATATGATTGTTATTTTGCCCAAGAAAGCTACAAATCAAGTTATCGATCAAAAAACGATTAGAATCCTAAGAAAACTAAGTCCTTAAAACCCAATATTGAAGACGCTATAAAGGTTGATCACTCCTTTTGATAACTCTAATTTTGTATTCTACTAAAAACACAAGAAAACAAAACATAAAACTTGTCAAATCTTAATAATATTGATCAAAGATTAATTATTTTTCACAATACAATGCTATGGCTTATATAAAGCCTTACAAAGAGAAGATTCCTACATAGAAAAGGTTTAAAAAATCCTAAACAAAGTTATATATAAGTAGGAAACATGTAACATCCTTATCTACATTCATTGGCATTATCACAAGAACATATTCATTTCATAAATGATATGAAATCCCACATGAACATATGCATTGGATAAATAATCATTTAGATATGTGAATTGTAGAAGCACAACAATGACACTTGCACCGTTGCATTTGAGACACTTGAACATATATGTAGTGTTTGTATAGTTGCATGACAAATTATTTTACGTTATGTGCTTGTTATATCATCATAAATAATGGTGTTATATAGCTTATTTTAAAGTATAAGGAGCATCTAGGAACTAGAAGATGGATGGAGGTGCTTAAGGAGTGAAGAAGAGGGATTAAAAGAGGAAAGTGAACTTCCAACCAATAAGAATGCAACACCATAATTTTGTCTTGTTGCAATAGGCTTATAAGTGGAATTTTTAACCCTTTAGGATCAGAAATAATGGGTTAGACTTGAGTTATAACAGAAGAGAGAGAGAGAGCTAAGGAAGAAAGAAAGAAAGAAAGAAAGGAAGAAGAAGAAGAAGAAGAAGAAGAAGGAAAGGAAGAAGTATGAGCTGCCTAGGAAAGAGTCCTAAGGTTTTCTAATTCAAGGACAAAAGGTAAGTTAACTTATCTTCTTCTCAATTGAAATTAACCTCTCATGACATGTTAATCATGCATGGTTAGTGAGAAATATGCAGTAATTGATGTAGAGCGCTTGGATGGAAGTTGAAATTCAAGAGAATAAGAGCTGTTTGTGTTGGATTTTACTATTAGAGCAGGATTTTGTACCCACAATTTCATAACCCTGGAAGAGGAATTAGAGAAAGTGCAAAATATGAAAGTTGTAGCTTTATATCCCATATAAATTCAAATGAAACAGTTTTTCTTGATTTGGTGTGTGTGAGGAGTTATGGCTCCATCATTAGGGCTGGTTCACAACCAACCGAGATGACATTAATCTTTCTATTTTCTTATATTTTGATGGCCTTATGTTCTGATTTTGACGAAGTGTAAAACATGAAATTTGTAGTTTTATATCCCTTATAAATACTTGTAAATCATTTTTTATTAATTTATTGTGTGAAAAAAGATATGACTCATTGATTGGGACTGACCCTGTACTCGGATGAAACCCCACCTTTCTTTTAATTCTATTTTTTATGAATTTGATGGTCATAGATTCAAAATTTGATGATGGTCCAAACTTAAAAGTTGTATATTTATGTCTGATATACATAACTGTGAAATATTTTTGCTAAATCCAGTATGGTTGTTGAGATATTGTCCTTTCATCATGACTATTTGTCAACATATTACAAATCTACTCACCTTGAGATTGGTCAAAGTCCTTTGTTTTGGTGACCTTATAGACTGAATTAGACAATGAATAAAGCATGAAAAATGTTCCTTTATTTGCTTTGTAACTGATGGTAGATTATTATTGCAATTGGATTTGTACAATTTGAGATACACCCAAGAATGTTAGACCTACTAAGACTAAGATGACATTACAACAAAGCAAAATTTAAAAATTCACCACATTTTCTATGTGTATGATATTGACCTGAAATTTGAATATGATGTATCATTATGTGTCTAGTTTGTTGGAAAAAAAAAATCAATCATTTGGATAAGTATATTCAGAGTTATTGTTGTGAGAGTGTAGCAAGCTCAGGCTGCCATATAAACACTAGCTCCACTTACATGAATCATGCCATAGATTACATACCAAGCATTCATAATCATTTTGACATACTTATAACTATGTATGTATCAAATGTTAGGATCTCAAAACTTTAAAAAAGCCATAGAGAGAGAACCGAACCTACCATAAAGGTTGGTCACATCAAAAGGTGAGTAAAAACCATAATTAGATTCAATGTGTGTGTGTGTGTAATAATTCTATGATATGATTATGTTCTATTACATCTATATATGATTGAATTGTTACATTTTACATGTGAATACAAGTCAAGTGAGAATCATATGCTTTTAATGATTACTTGGTATACCATTTGTGAATGAGCACTTGCACATGGAACTAAAAGGGTGTTGTGACGGGCTTGTCAAAAACTTGCAAATCACATGGAAGATGGACCAATAGATCCCATTGGCACATGTTATTGATCAAATGAATCACTTGTTATAAGCTAACCAACAAAATCCAATGTCACTTGAATGACATGAATTCCCAAGAGCAGTGTTTGCCTTATATGGTCACGACAAAAATTAATCTATTGCACTTGCACTTGCATAGTCAAATCTTATACTTGTAATGTATCCTGATGATATTTGATTGTTGGCTATGATATAAGAATCTAATTATTATTTTTATTCATTGAATCGTGACTCACCAAATTGCAATTATATTTTTCAGATACTGAAAAATAGGGATTAGACACTTTAGTGCTTAGAGTTTTGCATTGAGACACATGGACCACAGGTCGTCGGCTAAATTCCAACTATCTCTCTCCTTGTGTCATGTACATACATTTAGATAGGAATTAGTTATGGTCACTAGTCTTGACATTAGTTAACATATATGTACATTAAATACATGTTTGATTGTGTATGTATGATGAATAAAACCTTTATATTTATGTATTTTCAGATATGGACGTTATGAGTTTTGTAAATGAAAATGGTTATTATAGTTTTTGGTATTAGAGCAGGGATAGGTTCCATAGGGACATACATGTGAACATGACATGACTTTTGCTCTATTTTGCATTATCATTTGACATAGTCTTATATGTCTATAAGGCATTAGCAGAAGGTAGTCATGGTAGTACCCATAGCTCACCAAGGAGAGAGGAGTCAACCGATTTGCATTCCATAGAAGCATCATGCCAACTATTAAGAGATCAACCTGCTGACAGAGTTAGATCTCCTACACATTCTCATGCACAACACATATCTCATAGTCAATCACAACATAGAATTGGTGAACTGACAGTGCATGGTACGAAAATTCAAAGAGATAGAAGGTATGATAAATTAAGAAAACAAGGTGCAGTCGACTTTAGTAGTACCACAAATCTATCAGTGTCAAAGACATGGCTAAAAAGAACACAAAGAGTTTTTGAACTTGATGAAATGCACACTGGAAGAAAAGTTTAATTATGCAGTATCGCTATGATAGGGGGATGCATATAATTGGTGGGAAACCATTCCAAGGAGTGATGCCCAGCCTCCAGTGCTTACATGGGATGACTTTCTTCATGAGTTCAATAACAATTACAAGCCGAAAGTATATAAAGATGATAAAAGAAGAGACTTTTTAAACCTAAAGCAGGGACAAATGACTATAGCTGAATATGAGGTAAAATTCAATCAATTATCTTATTATACGTCCTAGCCATTGATAAAGACAAATGTTGAAAATTTGAAGAGGGATTGAGATATGAGATCAAAAGTAAGATCCGAACTGTAGATCTTAAAAATTATACCAAACTAAAAGCTACTGCAATCAAGGTGGAAAGATTAAAAAAAGAAAGGAAGGAGCAATGAGTAAAAAAAGGGCCAACTGAGTTTATGGGGGATTTTAATAGAAAGAAAGATAAACATATAGATTATATGCCATCACAGTCTAGTGCTAGAGGTGGTTACTCTAGCTATAGTGGCAGAGGATTAGGACTTTCATCTTATGTAGGCAGAGGTCAAGGTCAAGTTATGCAACAACGACCCTCATGTGTACATTGTGGCAGGCAACATATGGGTGAATGTAGAAAATTAACTAGGGGGTGCTACTTTTGTGGGTCTCTTGATCATATGCTTAGAGATTGTCCTGAAAAATCAATAATATCAGAGGAAGACATAGGCAGAGGCAGAGCTACATCAAAGCCCACAATTGAAGTTTCAAAGGCAAGTGGAGTTGGAGTATCATTTGGTAGAGGTAGAGGTCAAACAACCACAATTGGTCAAGGTATGAGCAGATCAGAAGATCAGAGTTTTATACCCCGACACAGGCCAGAATATTTGCCATGACTAGGCAAGAAGTTGTTGCTGCTCCATAAGTAATCACTGGTAAACTTTTTCTGCATGATTTAGAAGTCAATGCATTAATTGATCCTGGCTTCACACATTCATTCATTTTATTAAATATGGCATCACAATTATGTAGTAAGCATCAACATTTAGGTTTTGATATATATATTAGTACTCCTTTGAGAGATGTGATGATTGTGGATAAGGTATGTCTTAATTGTGTGATTCACATTGAAGACATTGAGTTAAATGTTGATCTAGTACTGTTGCCACAACGTGAGTTTGATGTGATACTGGGTATGGATTGGTTATCCAAATATCATGCAATAGTGAATTGTTTTACTAAGGAAGTTGTTTTGGAATCTCCAAATCATACAAGGGTTGTGTTTCAGAGGGAAAGGCAAACTGTACCTGCATGTCTAGTTTCTGCTATCAAAGCTTTTTGCATGATTAAAAGTGGTTGTGATACTTATTTGGCACATTTGGTAGACACAAGGTTAACAAATGAATTACTTGAGAATATTTTTGTGGTGAATAAGTTTCCAAATTTGTTCCCAACTGACTTACATGGTTTGCCACCTGATAGGGAGATAGAATTCACAATTGAGTTAGTCCCAAGAACTGCACCAATATCCATACCACCTTATAGGATGGCTCCAGATGAGTTGAGAAAATTAAAGACCCAATTGTAGGAACTACTTGAAAAGGGATTCATCAGACCAAGTGTGTCACCATGAGGTGCTCCAGTATTATTTGTTAAAAAGAAAGATAGGACAATGAGGCTGTGTATTGATTACAGACAGTTAAATTGGGTCACTATAAAGAACAAGTATCCTTTACCAAGGATAGATGATCTGTTTAACCAGTTACAAAAAGCATGGGTGTTTTCTAAAATTGACCTAAAATTAGGATATTATCAGCTTAAAATTTCAAACTTAAATGTATCGAAGACAGCTTTTCGAACTAGGTATGGGAATTATGAATTTTTGATGATGTCATTTGGTTTGACTAATGCACCAGCAGTGTTTATGGCTCTTATGAACAAAGTATTCCAACCTTACTTAGACAAATTTGTAATTGTGTTCATTGATGACATACTGGTGTATTCAAGGAGTAGAGAGGAGCATGAACAACATTTAAGGATTGTGTTGCAAAATTTGAGAGAAAAATGGCTATTTGCTAAATTAACAAGTGCGAGTTTTGGATTGACCATGTGGTATTTTTAGGACATATAGTTTCTGAAAAGGGCATAAAGGTGGATCTAGACAAAATTAAAGCAATAGTAAAATGGAAATCCCCAAAGAATGTTGCAGAAGTCCAAAGTTTCTTAGGACTAGCTAGGTATTATCGCTGATTTGATGAGGGATTTTCACTTATAATTACTTCTTTGACTAAGTTATTTCGGAAAAATGTACCATTTCAGTGGTCTAAAGCATGTCAGGAGAGTTTTGATGAATTGAAAGATAGATTAACATCAGCTCCAGTGTTAGTCATTCCTACTGGTAATGGAGGATTTATAGTATATAGTGATACCTCTCATCAAGGTTTGGGATGTGTTCTAATACAACATGGTAAGATAATTGCATATGCATCTAGATAATTGAAACCTTATGAATTATCTTATCCAGTACATGACCTAGAACTTGTTGTCGTTGTGTTTGCTTTGAAAATATGGAGACATTACTTGTATAGAGAAACTTTTCAGATATTTACAAATCACAAGAGCTTGAAGTATTTGATGAGCCAAAAAGAATTAAACATGAGACAGAGGCGGTGGTTAGAACTACTAAAGGATTATGATTATACCATTGAGTATCACCCAGGGAAGGCAAATATGGTTGTTGATGCTTTGAGCAGGAAATCAAGAAGCGGTGTAACCCATTTATAGGTATTTCTATTATCTTATTTAGTTCAATTACAAGCTATGAATATGGAACTAAACATAAATAAAGTATTGATTGCTACTTTTCAAGTGAGATCAATGTTATATGATCGAATTGAAGAAGCGCAGGGCAAGGATCCAAAGTTACATAGAATGATTGAAATGGTAAAACAGGGGAGACATGGTGATTTTAATATTCAAAATGATGCCTTGATGTTGGGTTCTCGTATTTGTGTGTTAATGTTGACAACTTATAAAGAGAAATCCTAGAAGAAGCATATAATGCTCCATAAGCCATGCATCCAGGAATGATGAAAATGTACAATACCTTGCGATCTCATTTTTGGTGGCCTAAAATGAAGAAAGATGTAACAGTCTATGTTTCAATATGTTTGACTTGTCAGCAGATCAAAACGGAACATCAAGCACCAGTTGAAAAATTGAAACCATTGATGATTCCAATATGAAAATGGGAAAGAATAACCATGCACTTTGTATATGGGTTACCGAGGACTTTGAAGAAGAATGATGCTATATGGGTGATCATTGATAGACTAACTAAGTTAGCTCACTTTTTGCCTATTCGGTGGGGTAGTTCACTTAAGCACTTAGCCAAGAAATATGTGGAAGAAATTGTCAGATTACATGACATTCTAGTGTCCATTGTATCAGATAGAGATCCAAGATTTACATCTCGATTTTGGGTCAGTTTGCAGTAGGCATTGGGTACCAAGTTGAGTTTCAGTATTGCTTTTCATCCTCAGACAGATGGGCAATCATAAAGGACAATTCAAACACTTGCAGACATGCTTCAAGCTAGTGTCATAGAGTTCAAAAGTGCATGAGATGAATATATTGCCTTGATTGAATTTGTTTATAATAACTATTATCATAGTAGTATACAGATGGCACCATATGAAAACACTATATGGAAGAAAATGTCGAAGTTCAATCTATTGGGATGAAGAAGGGATGTGTGTTTTAGAAGGGCTAGAACTAGTGCAAGATACTATAAACAAGGTGAAGGTAATTAAAACCAAACTTAAAGCAGCACAAGACAGGCAAAAGAGCTATGTAGACCAACACAAAAGAGAAATTGAATATGAGGTGGGAGACAAAGTCTTCCTTCGAGTTTCACCATGGAAAGGAATAATTCGATTTGGCAAGAAGGGGAAACTGAGTCCTCGATACATAGGACAATGTGAGATTTTAGAAAGAATCGGTCCATTGGCTTATAGGCTAGCACTACCATTAGAGATGGCTCAAATTTATGATGTATTCCATGTGAGTATGCTCAGGAAGTATCAGTCTAATCCTACACATATACTTAGGGATTCAGTGATAACAATTGCAGATGATGTAAGTTACATTGAAGAAATAGTGGAATAATCGGTTATAAGACAAAATAATTACAAAATCGATAAATTCCTTTGGTTAAGGTGTTATGGAGAAACCAATCATAAGAAGAGGTTGTATAAGAAACCGAAGAGAACATGAAACGACAATATCCACATTTGTTTACAGGTATTGAATTTCGAGGATGAAATTCATTATAAGAGGGGAAGAAATGTAACATCCTTATCCACATTCATTGGCATTATCACAAGAACATATTCATTCCATAAATAATATGAAATCCCACATGAACATATGCATTGGATAAAAAATCATTTAGACATGTGAATTGTAGAAGCACGATAATGGCACTTGCACTGTTATATTTGGGACACTTGAACATATATGTAGTGTTTGTATAGTTGCATGACAAATTGTTTTATGTTGTGTGTTTGTTATAGCATCATAAATAATGGTGTTATAGAGCTTATTTTAAAGTATAAGGAGCATCAAGGAATTAAAAGATGGATAGAGGTGCTTAAGTAGTGAAGAAGAGACACTAAAAGAGGAAAGTGAACTTCCAACCAATAAGAATGCAACACCATAATTTTGTCTTGTTGCAATACACTTATAAGTGGAATTTTTGACCCTTTAGGATTAGAATTAAGGGGTTAGACATGAGTTAGAGCAGAAGAGATAGAAAGCTAAGGAAGAAAGAAAGAAAGGAAGAAGAAGAAGAAAAAGGAAAGGAAAAAGTGTAGGCTGCCTAGGAACGAGTCCTAAGGTTTTCTAACTTTGGGACAATAGGTAAGTTAATTTATCTTCTTCTTAACTAAAATTAACCCCTCATGACATGTTAATCATACATGGTTAGTGAGAATTATGGAGTAATTGAGGTAGAGCCGAGCTCTTGGATGGAAGTTGAAATTTAAGAGAATAAGAGCTGTTTGTGTTAGATTTTGCTGTTAGAGCAGGATTTTGTACCTATGATTTCATAACCCTGGAAGAGAAATTAGGGAAAGTGAAAAATATGAAAGTTGTAGCTTTATATCCTATATAAATGCATATGAAACAATTTTGCTTGATTTGGTGTGTGTGAGGAGTTATGGCTCCTTGATTAGGGCTGGTTCACAACCAACCCAGATGACCTCAGTCTTTCTATTTTCTTATATTTTGATGGGCTTATGTTTTGATTTTGACAAAGTTTAAAACATGAAATTTGTATTTTTATATCCCCTATAAATATCTATAAATAAGTTTTGATTGATTTGTTGTGTGGAAAGAGATATGGCTCATTGATTAGGACTGACCCTATACCCGGATGAAACCCCATCTTTCTTTTAATTATGTTTTCCAATAATTTGATGACCATAGATTCAGAATTTAATAATGGTCAAAACTTGAAAGTTATATATTTATGTCTGATATACATAACTGTGAAATATTTTTACCAAATCCATCATGGTTGTTGAGATATTGTCCCTTAATCATGACTGTTTGTCAATATGTTACAAACCTGCTCACCCTGATATTGGTCCTTTATGTTGGTGACCTTATAGACTAAATTAGACAATGAGTAAAACATAAAAAAATGTTCTTTTATATGCTTTGTAGCTGATGATTGATTATTATTACAATTAGATTTGTACAATTTGAGATACACCCAAGAATGTAAGACCTACTCAGACTAAGATGACATTACAATAGGGAAAAATTTAAAAATTCACCACATTTTCTGTGTATCTGATATTGGCCTGAAATTTAAATATTTTGTGTCATTATGTGTCTAGTTTGTTGAAAAAAAATCAAGTCATTTGTATAAGTATATCTAGAGTTATTGCTGTGAGAGTGTAGCAAGCTCAGGCTGTCATATAAACACTAGCTCCACTTGCATGAATCATGCCATAGATTGCATATCAAGCATTCATAATCATTTTGACATACTTATAATCATGTATGTATCAAATGTTAGGATCTCAAAACTTTGAGAAAGCCTTAGAGAGAGAACCGAACCTACCATAAAGGTTGGTCACATCAAAAGGTGAGTAAAAACCATAATTAGATTCAATGTGTGTGTGTGTGTGATAATTTTATGATATGATTATATTCTATTACATGTATATATGATTGAATTGTTACATTTTACATGCGAATACAAGTCAAGTGAGAATCATATGCTCTTAATGATTACTTGGTATACCATTTGTGAATGAGCACTTGCACATGGAACTAAAAGGGTGTTGTGACCGGCTTGTCAAACACTTGTAAATCACATGGAAGATAGACCAATAGGTCCCATTGGCACATGTTATTGATCAAATAAATCACTTGTTATATGTTGGCCAACAAAATCAAATGTCACTTGAATCACATGAATTCCCAGGAGCAGTGTTTGCCTTGCATGGTCACGATAAAAATTAATCTATTGCACTTGCACTTGCATAGTCAAATGTTATACTTGTAATGTATCCTGATGATATTTGATTGTTGGCTATGATATAAGAATATGATTATTGTTTTTATTCATTGAGT
>CATIWR010092681.1:0-12970 GCA_949677035.1 Omphalea diandra | reverse complement strand
GTATAATCGAGCAGAACATTATGTCATTGTAGTTTTTATTGAATTGGATTACCATTTACCAGATAATTAAAACTTGAAACTCAATATAAGACAGATTAGATATACTACTACATCAGTAACAGACCAACTGACTTAGATCATATAATTTTCCTGGTTATAATATATGCTACAATTATTCATTACAGAGCCGAAAGAGTCCTAAGGAATTTGCAGAGACATTGGTGAAAGAGGCACATCAGTACAACGGGTTTAACTTGATATTAGCAGACATTTCATCCAAAAGCATGGTATATATCTCCAACAGGCCTAAAGGTGAACCCGTTGTCATTCAAGATGTTTCTCCTGGCATTCACGTCCTTTCAAATGCAAAACTTGATTCTCCCTGGCCCAAGGTCTTAATTACACTGCACGATCAAAAGTTCTTTCGTTATAGCTTTTGGTTCTTTACTAAATTGTCTATTTATCCTTTTGTCTAACATTTAGGCAGAGCGCCTGGAACTGAATTTCAAGGAGAATATGGTGAAGGTGAAATACCTGTTGATGATATGCTAGAAAAGCTTATGAGAGACGCCCTTAAAGCTGACAAAAGTAGGTTACCTGGCATTTGTTTGCGTGATTGGGAATACAATTTAAGCTCCATTTTTGTTGAAGCAGACACCCCACTGGTAAACATGATTGTAATTTATTCACTTGGATGGAAGTTATGGTGTTTCACTCATAGGTATTAGACTGGTTTACAGGGATGTTATGGCACAAGAAGCAGTACTGGGCTGACTGTAAGAGCAACAGGGGAAGTAAGTTTTTACGAAACCTATCTTGAAGGCAATATATGGAAGGAACAAACAGTGAATTATTGCATTTCAAAATCTAAATGATATCGAGACAGTCAAAGTGATTATCTGAGCCTAATAAGGGATGACCCATCCATGATTCTTCTATTGTATGTTCATGCTTTGATTGATGTACCCTGTTTAGCAGATAAAAGCATGTATTTTAATCATTGTATCAATTAAGCAATCCTATTTATAGAGCATCGGCATAAGTAATCAGTGTGTCTGTCTGTGAGAGAGAGAGATTTCTTGTGTTCTCTGTGGACTCCAAGAGAGGTGAGATACCGTACCAGATTCTCCATACATAGTAATAGGCAAGCTATCAAAAAAGGTTCAGACTGGTCAGAAAATGGAAGCTCAAAAAGAAAAGACAAGGATGAAAGCGCACAGAGTTCAGGTCTTTAACAATCAATCAGATGTGAATTTTAGTATCTTCATGCGAAACTTTTCAAACAAAACATGCATCTACATGCCCTATGGATATACAGATTAAGAAACCGTTCAGAACTGAAAAACTGAATGGGGGGAATAGCAGGAGATGAAGAAAACAAACTTCAACAAAACTAAAAAGGGTAAGTAATCAAAATTCTATTTTGTCATCATATGCTTCGTCGTAAAATATAAAATCGGTACAGTTCAGGAATGTCACCAATAAACCCACTTAGAATCTATGTCAGAATCAGGCAATCAACAGTATACTTTGGACTTAGATACAAGTTTACAAGATGTGCAACAAAAAGTGTTAGTACCCTGAATTGCATAAATAAGTTAAATCAAACTCGAGGAATGGTGTTTCTAAGCACTCATTTGTAATTGAAACGAACATGTAAATTGAATGAAAGCGATAGTATCATCGTCCATACATATAGATAGTTGCTTTAAGACATCCAAGAAAGTTCAGAAACCTAAGTTCAGAAACCTGATACCTTGATTCTCTTTCAAGTTGCAACAACTTTGACATCGTTCGTTTATCCAACTTGAATCCCGACATCTCTGCTTCCTTGCAGATTTCCTTACACTTTGCCAGCCTCCCAGAAAGTATGTAAACTGGAATCAAGTCCCTATAAATGCCATATGTTGGAGAGAAACCTGCTTCCCTAAGTTTTGAAAAATATCTCACAGCCCATGAGAAATCATTCAAGGCAACAAAAAACTTTATAGCAACTTGATACGCTGGGAGATCAAAGAGAAAATTTGATGCCTCCATTTCCCAAACCACAGCCAATGCCTCCCTGCGTGTCTTCTCTGAAAAACGGCTGTGAATGAGAGTAGTGTACATAACCACAGTTGGCTGACGCCCGGATTGCTTAAACCAATTGAACAGACTGTCCACTAACTCAAATTTTTGAAGCCTAATACAAACTTTCATAATAGCAATGCAATCCTGATGGCTCAAATTCAAATCATCCCTCTCCCTAAGATCATCCAACAACTGTTCTACAAGCATGTGCTTATCTGGATTGTTTCCAAGCACCAGTATCAACTTTGCATAAACGCTGGGGTCTAACATTCTATTATCACGCTTAGCAACCAAGAGAAACTTCAAAGCAAGCTTTAAACTTCCACCTCTAATGAAGCCCCTAATCATTGCTTCAGTCACACATCGGACTCGCCAAACTAGTGAACTCATACAAATCGAATGGCAGTTTCAAGTCTTGATTCCTAGCTAAAACCTCAACAGTGGAGCCAAAATCCGATCATCAGGAAAAAGCTAGGGTTGCTTCTAAGCCCAACAGAAGGTCTGAAGAGCTCGGTCAGGAAGACCCAAATGACCCATCTCTCGAATGGTTAGAGACAACGACCCTTTCCGCAAGAAGCAAGAAGAACCATCAAGAACTAGAGACACATCTTCGTCAGGATTAAGGGATTTAATCTGCTTAGCTAAATTGAGAAGAAAGGTTGGGTTTTTGTAAACTTGGTTGCGGACAGATGGAGAAACCTTTTTACTGTGTCTCTTAGGAGTAGGGAGTCCAATAGGTCTTAGCTTGTAAGGAAGAGGAAGCGGAAGAGGTCTTTCTCTGGTCTTTAATTTCCCTGGCTTCTGAGGGATTCTGCCTTGAAATAGAGACGATACAGCTTCGATTTCATCTGACTCCCACACAACATCACCATTTTGCTCCTGTTTGTCATCTTCTTCGGATGAGTCAACCTCATCAACTAGAATTGGATCATCGATATGGGATGGAGTAAGACTTTTCAGGAATAAGTTAACCCCAAAGACAGGAGGAAGCCCCGATCGTCGCGAAGAACGAAGTTTTTGGGAAGCTTCTTTCTGTAGCGTATGTTAGTATTGGAATGGGCCACCGATGGCAGTAGAGAATACAGGCTCATGGACGGAAATTTACACTCCTTTTTTTTTATTCTAGTAGAAATCAACAAGATTGAAACCCGTAGTTGCAAGAAAGAAACACAAATATGCATTTGAAGGACTAACAGAAAATTTTGTTGGTGTACCATATATTTCTGCTCTGATATCCCAACTTGGCTGGCTGGTTGCTTGCTTACCGCCACAGCTATGATACGTGGGGTAATTCTTTTAGGAAATACCCGAACCAGATGCCTCTATCTTTTAGAAATGTCTGAAATAGGGAGAATTATGCGTTGGGCTGTAGCCACAACTGTTAATTAGTACAAATATCCATTGACTTGATTATCAAGATTAAAAGGCAAATGTAAATGGATATTAATAATTAATTTTATATATGAATATATTTTTAATAAGTGGAAAAATTAATAAAATTAATTTTTTACATCATTAATCTCTTAAATTCATTTTTTTAACTTATATTTTAAATATAGACAATGAAATAAAAAATAATGTTAAAATTTGTAAATATTATACTACCTAACAAGGTCTAATTTAACCTTCAATTATTTTAAAATGTTTAATTAATTTTACGGTCTATTAATCTTTGAAATTCTTAAATTCGGGTCATTTAAATTGTTTTTTGAATAAAAATATACGTGGAACATATGTGATTAAAGATAAAAAAATTTTAAAAAAATTGCTGAAAATTACTTCATTTTCTTCTCATGATGAATATTTTCTTTCTTAAAATCAAGCAAACGTTCATCAAAGATTGCCATCAAATAGCTCAAAAACAAAATCCATGATTTATAGAACCTTATTAACATCATCAATTAAAAACAAATATCTTAAAAACCTCGTAATGCTATTTAGCTTAATCTTTCTGGGATGAATTAGTGATTTTTCAACCCCCTATTTTAGTTACCATATTCTGGCTTAATATTGTTGCGTTTTCCCTCCCTCTTTGATGTTCCAGGACTCATCTCGTTCCACCAGAATTAACAAACGTCACTGCTGCTTTCAATGAATGACACAACTCTCATGCCCCTCATACGCTCTCATTTTCACAAATCAACTTGAAGCGAATGTTGTCCAATAGATATAAAGCTGGGAGCTTTTACTGCCACTGGCACCTCCCGAAGATAACCATCAAACCTCCACTATTCTAATCTCTTCAAAACAAGAAATTTGCCAAATATAACACCAAAGTTTTTCTAAGCACCTGAATAATACAGGCATAGATAATCAGTAATGCCCTCGTCATGCCCCATTATGCCATCACCATTATTTTCAAGGTGGAAGTTCCAAAGCTAGCCCTTATAAATGACCATACCCAGTAATCATAGTGGTCCAAACACTCAAATCCCTCTATTTTTGAGGAAGTTCATCAAACAGTTTGCGGGCATCACTTCAAAACAGAATAATTCATCGATAACGTTGCAAATCAAGCTCCAACCCGAAATTTAAAACATGGACATGAACCTGTTTACAAGAGCTCCAAGAACCCTTGAGAAGAAACTAGTTCAAAAACCACAACAGAATTACGAACAGACAAATCATCAAGTGAGGCCATCATCAAAAAGGAAGGAAGAAAAGAAATGCGGCCATTTTCGGATAAAACTCTAAAAATTATTATGAAATCTGAAATAGAACAAAAGGATCAACAGCAAGAATAGGTGATACAGTTGGTCATACTCATTCATAAAACAAGTAATTTGAAAATCTTAAGATTAAGCGAATCTTTTATTTGTTTTAAACCCAAGGATTGAGATCTTGAGAGTAAATTCAATCTAATTGTTGGTTTTTTTTTTTTTTTTTTGGGAGGGGGGGACCTTATGTAAATGGGAAATCATAAAGAACATTCCCTTGATAATAGGTAGCAAACACAATACTGACTGCTGATATCTCTGGCTCAAAAAACATAAAGATCTCGCTCCTCATGGCCCATTGACCATTTTGTGATCACCGCTCCATTTTTTTACCAGAGGCTTCCACCGGTTTCTACTGAATTTACATTCTGTATGCAGATTGCTATTTAATTAATTAGCCTAACATTTCCATTTGATACCCAGTAACGAAAGTAAGACGAGTAGAACTATGGTCAATTTACCAATGTGACAAACATCAAGCCACAGCTCACACAAGAAAACAATGATACGTCTAATAAACAATCTGGTGCTAAGCATTAAAAAAAAAAAAAAAAAAATCAGTGTTGGAACTATCGATCACACCATTATATACAAGCCCCAGTTGTGGATACTTATCCTATCTCCCAACCATCCTTAAAATGAAAGAAGAAGAAAAAAGGAAACGATCTATAGAATAAACAGTATTTATGTTGTTAACTCTCCAATCATCACCACAAACATGAAGAGTTATATTCTGTTCAATCAACCTACAAAACAAAGACGTCAAGATTCTTCAGGATTATACATCATCTGCAGCAAAAAATCCTTGCGCTCCCCGGCTGGGCAACCAAAGAATGCTCTTGCCCTCCCAGCATTTGCAACAAGGAAAGTATAAGCCTTGTAGCGCAAATGCCTTTCAAATCCTATCTTCACCAATTCTGCATAAACTTCCTGCTCTGAGTAAACACGAGGGCGTCCTCTCTCTGAAATAATATTTCCCTCCCTAATTGCCTCTGCTACATCTTTAATTGCTTCCCTTATGCTTTTAAACTCTCTCTCAAATATATCAACTTTTAGAGCCTTACGTTTTTTGCCTTTCAGTGATGTTGCAGACTCTGAATGTGCTTGAGACTCTGCTTGAGAATTAGCTTCCACAGGAGTTCCTAATTGACTTGTGCCATCATTCATCTCATTTAAATCCTCTAGATCAAGATTAAGAGTAACTTCATTCGGCCTGTCAATAATATCAAAAAAGCGGCCACTTCCAGAAGTGACCAATTGCCCTGCTTTCTGCTTTGCATTCTTGTCACCATTAGGTTTTGCTCTATCCTTAGCAAAAAGTAATACCAACTTATCATAATGAGCAATTTGTGTGGTCATCCACTTCTTTGCCTCAGGTTTTTCCTACCAGAAGAATGAAAATATTAGTCACAAGAGTATATGAGATAACAATTTCAGATGTGCTTTCAGAGAATCATAAACAGACCTTTACAAATGCTTTCCAAGCCTCAGGCTTTGCACTAAACATTTTTGTTTCTGGGCTCCATGCAAAACCACTCACACCGTTAAAAAGGTCAAAGCACTCCTTGAAATTATTTTTGAGGCTTTTCAAACGATTCTTTAAGTGATCTTTCTGAAATGGCATGCCAATCTTTTCACGCAATTCCTTTAACATATTATCATATGCTGCTGTTGTGAAAACATTATCAATCCTGTTTCCCTGCCTTTGTTGATGAACAAGTGAGTCAATGAAGGCGTCATCCATACGTTCTGTCCATTTGAATACATCCCTCTTAGCTGCATTAGTCTTCTTCAGTTTATTAACCATTTCCCTTACCTGCAAATTGACATGAAAAATAAGCAACAAAAGTAATTGACTCACCAAATTTCATAAACATAAAAATAACAACTTCGTGGAGAATTTCTAAAGGGTCTGAATATTTAAATTCAAATTTGCCAAATCATTTAAGAAGTCGCTACAAAGATCAAGATGAAAAAGACTTGTGATTGCACTAAAACAAGGTCACAACACCCAGCCAAAAACGTTCTTCACATTGAAGTGGACTTCATAACAGTTAAGAGTTCCGGTATGCTGATTCTCAGTCCCCAACTGAAACCCATTCTGTCCCTTTTCCATCCCACATTCAAGATCAGGCAAGATTATCACCCTTGATGCCACTACATTATACTTTTTGCCATCCCAAGCTCCCAGAAAATATCCAAGAACGTAAACACAAACATGGATGCAAATAAAAATGGCTCATTTGCACATAGCCATTTAACATCAAACTCAAACAGAAACATAACAACTTTGCAGCTTTGAAAGCATAAATAGATGGGGTAAAAACTGAGAAAATATGAGAAGGAGAGAGAACCCCGCACAGATACAATGATTTGAAGATATTCCAAGTCAAGATAGGTTCTCAGAAAGAGTAGGCAGACGGAAAAAGAATGCCAGTGGCCGTGGGGATAAAAATGGGGGGCAAGACATGGAACACGAGTGGATTTTATTAACCAAGGGAAAATAAAAAAAGAAAATTAAGACAAATAAACAGAAATAAATGCAAAGCCATGGGCATCAGTACAAGAGATGTCAACAAGTGAAATTACCTGAAGTTCAGAGATCAAGTGTAACACATCATATGCACTGGCTTTACACCAAGATACACAGAAAACACTAATAACTTCATCTGCACTAATGATTTATTAATGGTCATTGCCTTATTAGCAATGCCCATGATGAAAAACATATTGCCTTGTGAAGTACAAATGCAAGGAGAAAAGAAGAGACACTATGAAATTGTGATTGGACTAAATACAAATGCTTTCAACTATAGATCATAAAAAAAAGTATAAATATCAACAATGAATCTCAGAGAGAAAATCTAAGAATCCCTTTCCTTCTTAAGGAACACAAGCTTAGTGACGTAACCGCCAAATCAGACTCGAAAAAATACAAACCCTAATTCTAGCAGTTTAAGAAACCCTAATTGACACCGATGGTTCGCAATTCCGTGCCGCATATAAAAAAATTTCAGAAACTGTACAAATAAATAAGACAACTAAAAATGAAATATGAGACAAATACCTGGTGACGAGAAAGAGGAGACGAATATGAAACCGGCCGCGTATCGAAGGAATTGTGCTTTTACCAGAGAAAGGAAAAGGAAAGGAAGGAAAAGGAAGGCAGGGCAAAGTCCTTGTAACAATCCAAACAGAGGCTGGGCTTTTTCCAGCTACGAAAGGATCTACCAGTTGAAATGACCGGCCCATGTTTCGGCCGCTCGTAGTCTTCGCACTGTGTATTTGCTTTAGTTCTGTAGGCTGTGTTTGGTAAATTACTCATTTTTAAATGACTTAAAATTATGATCAATCCAAAAAGAATTCCATCACCGACCACTGGCGTGAAATGCTATCTAATTAAATTATGAAATTATTTTTTTTTTATCATTATTAAACATTACGTTTCAATTTGGGGTCCATATAACGAAAAATATCTTAACTAAGGCATCAATAGCATGATTCTCAACAAATCAGTACATGACTTTATGGAAGGAAACTTCATGTTTCGTGTTTTATACACGTTTTCGTATATTTTTTCCATACTTTTTTATTTACATTTTACAAAATCTTATTTTGTTATAAAATGTTTCTCATTTTTTATTTTCTCACGCCTTTATTTTTGTGCTACAAGTCTAACATTATTTTATGGATCATGAAAATAGAAAAAACAAGAGAATGGGTTCAAAATTCCTATATTAAGAGTTTTTGCTAAAATATATTTTTTAAAAAAAGGATAGTGTCTTTATTACATATAATTAATAACTGTATATAACATATAATTGTAAAATATATTTTTAGCTTTATTTCTTAGGTGTCTTTGACATAAAAAAATTATAGTTATTTTTATTTTTTAGAGAAATATGCATCTATAATTTATATAACAAATCTAGTACAATTTCGCATAAATATAAAATTCATCACAATCAAAAAGTATAAAACATTATTTTTGTAATTTTTCCTCAAAACTCTCTCTCTCTCTCTCTCTCTCTCTCTCTCTCTCTCTCTCTATCTATCTATATATATATATATATATATTCTCCTTGAGTTTATGTGAAAATTAATTTTTAAATAATGCTTTGAACTCTTTAAACTTATATAAAATATTTTTTTCTATTAATTTGTTTGTTGTTTAAAATATAAATTTTAAAGAAGAATATTTTATATTAACTATCCAATAAAATTGAGTCAAATAAAATGCGAAATAAATCAAACATAATAAATTTCAAAGCATTTTAAAATTAAAAAAAATCAAATAAAAATCAAAATATTCCGATTTAGTTCAATTCAATTTTAGAATTTATAAATTTTATTTAAAATTGAATCAAATCGATTGATGTTCGTCTCTAATTGTAATTCCTTAATGATCAAATTATCATGAAAATTAATTCATTGCATTTCTATTTCAATCAATTCCTTTTTAGATTTAAATTTTAATTCAAAGTTAATGAGGTCTTTGTTTATGAATAAAAAATAATTAATTTAATTTAGATTTGAGAAAAATATTTATGAACTTTAATTTTATTGATTGAAAAAATGTGAATAAATTTTTTTAATCCTTATTAACTACAAATTGAAAATAACTATGTTGAAAATTAAATGATTGTTTTTAGGGTCAAATATTATGAATTCTTTGAATTTTGTTATAATACACTACTTCGTCCTTATATAATAAAAAATACACTAAAATATCGATCTATTTTGGCATAATAAAATCATAAGTCCTTATGTCAATTTTGATAATTTTTTTATTTATTTAAATTGAAATATCCAAAATGTTCTCACTTCATCTCTTCCACCTTATTCAATTTCTCCTTGTTACAACTTCACCATCCAAATTCACACTTACCAAATATATCAATCTCCCTCATCTTCAAAACCAATAAGCCTTCTCATTTTAATTGTCAAAACACTAGTAAAGTACATACATAACAAAAAATACAAGGGAGCTACAATTTCAAGTGGAGGTACTGGCATTGTAGATATGGCTAATCGATGAAAGAGAAAATCTAAGCCATGTCTTCAATATTTTTTAACAAAACGCAATTCTACCACTTTTACCTAACTCAAACGGAAACAATCAAGACTCAATAGCTGGCACCACTGCTGCAATATATATATATATATATATAAAGTCAAAGCAAAAATGTAATGTGGCAAAACTTCTTTAATCTATCTCTGTATATGTTGATGTGGTAAAATTTTATTAAATTTTGTCCAATATATTGATAAGGTTCTAATATGTAACTTTCAATTTTATCTTCCAACATTAACTTTTGTAATCATAAATTATTCATATCAATTAAATTATTCTAATGCATGTCTTTTTTTTTATTTTATTATTTTCTTTTAAAATCTTTACAGTTACCAAAAACTCAAAAAATATTGGTAGATATTATAATTATGTATCTTCGATAACTATAAATTATATATAACTCACAATAATAAATTATTATATATAAAAATAACAAATAAATATTAAAAAATTAAATAAGATATTAAAAATAATATGCCAAAATTCATTGTGTTGAATATATTATTGATATTAAACTTTTTATTTTATATCATTCAATAAATATAATAACAATAATATTATTTAAAAATTATATAATTACATTTTAAAATCTTAAAATTTAAAATTAATTTTAAATCGCATGAAACGCAGAATACCAAACTAGTTCTCAATATAGAGGTGGAGGAGTTGCTTGGTGGCATGATGAAAGTAGTCCAAAATATAAAGAGTGGCCCTCGAAGAATGAAACAACATTGATCTCCTTATGATCATTATTATTGCCTTTAAATATGACATCTGATTTATGTAAACCCCTAAGGAGCATTTTTTGCATTTCAACAATATTTTTCTTTTAAAAAACTCATCAAAATAGGACTAAGAAGCATGTTTATTTTATTTTAAAAAAATAATAACACGTCTCTATTTTAAAAACATTTTTCTTTTAGTTTTTGAAAAAAAATACAGTCCCAAAATTGAAATAGGAGCCGTAACATATCATTTGGACAAGCGTAATCCAGTCATGCGATAAAGAATAGACCCACGCCGAGTAGAACATCGGCGAAATCCCATCACACCCAACAACGACGATCCACTCCCATATTAGTTTTAAATATTTCTCTTTCTTTTCCTTTCGAGTTTTTGACTGAATTTTTTATTGGATTTAGTGGATATTTAATCGGTATTTTTATTGCATATTTTTATTATAAATTTTTGGCAATGGGAAATTATAAGTTAAAGAAATTTGTCTATTATAGTTATTATTACTAAAATATTTGTACGTGAGTATTACCTAAATTATCTGGTGCTTTTATAAAACTAAACCATCTTTTTGAATTAATCCATATAGTATATGTTCGCTGATTATCAATAAGCATTATTAGTAAGTTTGTAATTGAAGTGTTCATTTTTCACTCACTTTGAATTAGGAATGTTAGTTTTTAATTATTCATTCCCGTCAAACTGAAAATGTGTTGCTTGATTTTTTAAGTTTTTAGATACATCTATTGTTTACAAGTTATTAACCATCATGGTTTATTAGAAATTTGTCTATATAAAGGACTGTCAACCCACCTTTTATTAATCTTAAGCTAAGACTATATGATTTTACCAATTGCTGCATTTAAATTAAAATGTTATCTTAACCAATAGGATGGCTTCTAAATTATTATTTTTTTTCTATTGCTTGTTCAACTATACCATATTTATTGTTTTGTATGAAAACAGAAAAGCTTTTACATGATTTTAACTAATATACATACAACAGTCTTGATGATTTTTTTGGTATTAATAAATAATTGTTATTGACTTTTCGCTTAATGTATGTTGTACCTCCGTGATATTTTTTAATTATTATTGTGAAACATTACAAACTAATCTTAGCATGAGAAAATGATGGAATGTCACTTAACATTATGTTTGATCAATTTATCTAACAATTTTTTTGATTTTTTTTCGTGATTTTATTTACTATTGTTCTCAACCTTTTTTCAATTTGCATAGTATATTTTTCTATTATTGTATTCAATAATCTCATTTATATGAATTATTTATTTTATTCAAATTTTTAATTTTTTATTGACTACAATGGACCAAAAACAGTAGCTATAATCATAGTATCACTAGTGCGACATCAAAATGTAAAGGTGATAACAATTATCCTTTGTGGCAATATGTCATTAAAATTGAGAAAATATGAGAAGGAGGAGTATTTCAAATGGATGTATAATTTTGATCATTAAGAAAAGTAATAACTTCGCACTAGAGTGGAAGCTCATTTATTAAAAATTAGTAGAAAGGGATTGGTGTTTGTAAGGAGGTGAGAGTTGAAAATATATTTGAATTGAGAAATTTTGAGGATGAGGTCACAATTAGAACTCTAATGTACAATAAAATTGTTGATCCTTATGCACCAAGAAATGAAATTGAATTGGTGAAAAATTTTGAATTTTGGAGGGGAAGGTCTGTTAAGCAAGAAATAAAATAAGTAGAAGAATAATAAAACACACCAAGTTTTATAATGATTCAGATATTAATCAGTTATACATTCACTCTCCAATTATTTCAATTAGGTGTTTCACTAATGTCTAATGATGTTTTAAAGTCCACTCCTAACTTTACAACTTGTCTTTTTATAAAGGCTCACACACAATCTCACTAGTGTTTCACAATACTAACACTTAACCTGAATAAGAGTTTAACAATCAAAGGCTAACTCTTAAATCCAAACCCAATGATATTTAATACTCACACCAAACAACAACAACTCAAATACAAGAAATTTTATGTTTAAAGATTGAGAAACAAATTTGTAAGAGTTTGACTACAATGAATGTTATTCTTTTGTATTTAAGTTCATTTGATGTTGTATTTATAGGTTTCAACCACCAAAGAGACGTTAGAGGCAAAATTATGTCCAAATCTCCAATACATGCTAGGTAAATTTGTATTAAATGTTTATCAAATAAGATTTGCGATCAAGAATGTATAATCACGATTACGATCTTCACATAACACTGAATTTTGGTCAATTGTGATAGAGAATCTAATTTGTATCTAACGGTTAGTTCACATTGCATAAAATCATTGGTTTTTCAATAAAACTAATCGTTACATACCTCAAGTAAGAGTGAAA
>CATIWR010092656.1:0-11099 GCA_949677035.1 Omphalea diandra | reverse complement strand
ACTCTAACAAATAAGGGTCGTTATCGGCATGTGGTTTGAAGGTTAATCCATTTGTCTCATGCAAAGCTAGATATAAGTTATGCACTAAGCGCAATGAGTTAATCTATGCAAGCATCGAGTGAAGATCATATGAATGCTATGCATAGAATCTTAAGATAAAGGAAAAGGATTGTCTCATTATCAATATTATATCTAAACCTGTTAAAATAAATAATCTTATTTAAAGTAAAATAAAATTTATTTATTTGTATATATATTGTCAAAATTAAAATTTATTGATGAGACTATTGCTAAAGTATTTAGGAGACTTAACAAGATATAAACAATTGAAAGAATTGTCTCATTTCTTAAATTTTTGTATTTGATTTTTAGAGTCCATACTCAAAAATAATAAATATTTTAAATAGGCCAGATTGATGTGGAGATATACTTTCAAATTACTCAAAAAGAGATTTAATATCAGTCAATACATAAGCTGGCTTGATAATAGTTTTCCAAAAGAAAAATGAGAAGAATAGAACTCTCACATCCAAATATTAGGAATAAGCAGTCATGCATTCAGTGAGCGTAGACTTTAAATTCTTAGAAGTCAGACTGTATTGCAACTACACTCTTTAATCCCAAGCTAAAATCTGCTCAAAGTAAGTGTTATTGTCTATTTGAGGATTGTTGAGCCTATCCATCTCGCAAATATGTACATTTTTTATTGATGGACAATTTTTCTTTTTTTTTTTTTTTATCAAAAGGTTAATGTCCTTTTCCAGTTAAAATCTCATAATTTTAGTATGATGTTTTAAATATGAAATATTTCATATTCATGACCATAAAAAGTTGTGCTGAAAATTTTATTTATAAATAAACATTTGAGCTGTTAAAATGAATTTTAACAATATTTTCTTGTAAAGTATATAAAAATCTTACCATATGAAATAAGAATTATTGAAGAATATCAAAAATTAATCATAAAATAACGACATTAACAACTTGTAAAAGTCAAGCAAAGTTCCACTTCTTTAATTTTCTAGGAAAATGTGCATGAATTCATGCCTTACGTTTAAATTCTCTTTACCCCGGATTCTTTTCTTAGTCTAATTACATGCCCCGTACGTTGGGACGAACGAAAGGTGGGTCAAGCAAAGTTCCACTTCTTCAATTTTCTAGGAAACTGTGCATGAATTCATGCCTCACGTTTAAATTCTCTGTTCACTCCAATTCTTTTCTTAGTCCAATTACGTGCCCGTATGTTGGGACAGACTAAAGGTGGCATATGGACTAACTTGGGCTAATTCGAAGTAAATCATCATATTAATATATAACAAGAGATTCAAATCATTTTTAAATTTGGAGTCAGATTATATTATTCATAATTTTGATTTTTTAATAAAAATATTATTTTAATTTAAAATAAATTTTAATATTATTAATAATTTAAATTTTGAGTAAGATTAGATCAATCATAATTTTGATTTTTTTGATAAAGATATTATTTTAATTTTAAATAAATTTTAATATTATTAGTAGTTTAAATTGGATCAATCCCAGACGGAGTTGATATTAGATAAATTAAATTAACTTAAAAATCAATTTAGATAAAATCATTTAAATCTCCTTTAATTTTAAATCAAATCAAATTTAAATAGTTTTAAATAAGTTCAAAATAAATACAAAATTATCATCTCTAAAACTAACTATTATAAAATGAATTGTTTAATTGTCAAATAGTAGTCTTCAGTTTGATGAGTTATGGATACTCATCAATTCTTATAGTATGTTTGATATTGCTATTGTTAATTGCAATTTTTAGATAAAAAATATTTTTTATTAATTGATAATAAACTTTTAGTACAAATTTTAAGAATCAAACTTTGATTTTAAACAAGCATATTTTTGCAAAAAAAAATTAAAATAAATTGATTAAGATTGTTTTATAAATAATTAAAAATATCTTTAAAACTTAGAAACTTTTATAATTTAGTTTTATAGTCTTTTCCTGTAGCAATGCCAAACATGTTCTAGCCAGCTTCAGCTAGATAATCACATTAATTGTTTGGAGTGGATGACGACACCAGTCAATAAAAGGCATTGCAGTCATGTGACTTGACTTTAAAGTTGGCTCATAAAAGTTATTCTCATATTTTCCTCTATCATAAATTAGAATTTTCAACTTTTTTGGTAATTTTTTCTTGGTGTCCAAAGTTAAGAAGACCACAATTACGATGAATTCATTAAAAGAAATCAAGGTGCTAAAATCTTTTTAAGAGAGTTGAGATTACCAACATGAATAGGGGCTAAGCACAACCACATTCATGGACCAGTCCGGTCTCAATAACAACAATTAGTAACGAAATTAAAAATTATTTTCAAGAGCTTACTTGGAATTACTAGTGACCAATGATAGTGAGATAAAAAGAAAAGGTCGAGGAGAAAATGGGTGAGGTAAGGATAGGAATGGTAGTGGGATAGGGCGAGGCCTATCCCCCATCGCCTGCCTTGCCCTCTTGATGGAGGGAATTTCCCCCATGCTCGCCTTCACGGGGATTCCCTAAGAGTGAATTTTTTTTTTATTTTTTCAATTACTTTCAAATTATTTTTTAAAAAATATAATTTATTACTTTATTAAATAAAATTATTTTATGCTATAAATTAATAAATATACAAAAATACATAATGATACACATAAAATTTATATGTACATTTAATGAATATCAAATATACATATAATAAATATATAAAATTTATAAAAAAAATACACGTAATGTTTTTGGGGTTCTCACAGGGCGAGAGGTCCAATCCCCACCCCTGCCCCATTGGGAAAAATGGACGGAGATTTGCCATCCCGTCGGGACAGATCCCTGCAAAAAATCTCCTCTTATTGTATCCCTAGATAGGGGAGAATAAAGATAAATTTGTTTTTTAGGAAAGGGAGAAGCATTTCGTAAAATTCACAATCTGATTTTAGGAAATTTCAGTAATCAAAGTTATTTTTAAAATATTTTTCTCTATTTTTATGTATATAATTATGAATTTTAATGATTATTAGATCTATTTTAATGTGTTCAACAATATTATTTAATATATATATATATATATATATATATATATATATATAAGTATTTTAAAGAAAAATGATTTTATATTAAAAAGATTATTATTTTAATTAAGATTATGTTGTTTATTATAAATTAAGTGTAAAGAGTTATGTTTAATAAATATTTTATATTTAAAAAATTAAATTTAAATGAGTAGGTAATAATATTATTTAATATTTTTAAGATGAGTATATATATAGAGAGAAAAAATATTTAATGATTAAAGGATTTAAAAATATGATATTAATTATTTAAGAGAATTAATTTAATTTAAGTTAATTAATGTATTTTATGAAAGTTAATTTAATCATGGATAGAAAATTTTAATTTTGTATTGTACAAATTTTAATTATAAAAATTGTAATTATTATTATTATTGATATTATTATTCTTCTAAAAAAATGGAAAATAAAGAAAATAAAAAAAGAAATAGAATGAAATTAAAAAAAAAAAAACGAAGGTCAGCCACATGCAAGTCAGCAAGATGAAAGAAATGGTGAAGGATCACGTGTGCAAGAGAAGGGACCACATGTGCAATGGTGGTTTTATCTTCTAGTTAACCAAAATAGAAAACGGTGTCGTTTTGATTAAAGAAAAAATAAAACCTAAAGAGGGTTTTTCTTTTTCACAACCCTCCTTTCCCCTCCTATTTTTTCCTCTATGGCCAACCCTAGCAACTTTGCATAGCATGGGCAACTCTTTCTTCCTCCATTCTTCTTGGCAGATTCAGGAGGGTTTCAACCTATCCAATCCCCTCGGTTTCACCATTGATTACAATGAAGATTGGCTCAATCCATAATAAGTCCATAAGAACACAAGTTAACGTGGCTCAATCCACTTAAAGACGATTAGACTGCGACTTATTCTGAATAGAAATATTATTTTTTATCAAGAATTTATCTCTTATCATGAAGATAATTCTTATCAAGAAACAACCACAAAACCAGAAGAAATCGTGTCCTACTCTAATAAGGAAACAAGTATCTATAACCACAATATAAAGAATCTCACCAAGTATTTCTCACATTACATTCACTCACTCTTTCTCTCTAACATATCATTGACTTAAGCATAAGAGTGAGTTTTCGGCAACCGACCGAACACTTCCTCACCTCTATTATTTTGTAGAAACTAAGCCTCAACCACTCGAGCCAATCACCTTAACTTAACTTGAATAAACCAAAATCACTGTTGTAATAAGCCTTACAACATCATTGGTACGGTGAGCATGGACTTACTACAACCAAACTTCCAAACCTTCAGTCATGGCCTCTCTCACTAACCCAAAAACCCTATAAATTGACCATCAATCCAACATCTTGGACAATAGACCCCCAACAAACCTCCCAACCCTCGCTTTCCCACCAACATAAGAGAATCAAGCCTTCAGCTTTATCAACACCCTAAGCCATGACCCGCAAACCACTGCATGCCTCGCAATCGCATATGCTGACTTCACAGCAACATTTAAAAGGATCGAGTAAGCATTCACACATTAAGAACCCTTGGCCACCCCTTAAACTACCACTCATGAGCCATAAAACTTGCCACCTCCACCAACTAGGCAAAAACAAGTGGAAAACCTAGCTTGCGAGGAGAGGAAAACCAGGTGATTAGACATGTGTTATAATATAAACAAGTCTTCATAGAAACCAAAAAGGAGTCGAACCATGTGTACCAAGAACATGTACTAGGATGATGATGCTTTGCAAAAAAATGTTATAAAGGTTGTTAAGCAGAACTAGGGTAAGGAACACTTCGCCCTTGATTACCACTCATATGACCATAATCCCCTCGTAACAAAGATAAGGGTTGAGCCACTGCCCCACAAATTCAAGCTACATCTAATTGACAATTACAATAGGACCACAGATTCCTAGAGCCATCTCTATAAATTCATATCCAAACTAGAGCTCTACAACTACTCGAATGCTCTCTTATGTAAGATCTTTCCCACCACCTTAGAAGGAGTAGCTTAGGATTAGTACACGGACCTAGCCTATGATTCCATCCATAGTTTCACATAACACTCTCAATGCTTTGCGGCTTGGTGCATATGAGCAATTCCCCAAGTAAAAATTTCTTTTAACTTGCATAAGGTTGTTAGGGAAGAAGGAGAATCATTATAAGACTACCTAGCCAAGTTTAATAAGGTAACTATGCAAATCAATAGTCTCAATCATGAGGTGGCAATAAATGCACTTATTAGAAACTGCAAGAACTGTGAGCTCTTTGATTCCTTCAGCGTTGATCCTTCATAAAACTTATATAAGCTAATGGAAAAAAAATAACAAATTCATTCGCCTAGATGACAACCTAAGGAATTACTCACATAGCCCATATAATTAAAAAAAAAAGGATAAAGGACGAGGTGATAATAGGAATAATAAACAGTGAGCCAGACAAGGAGGAACTTGCATAGGCCTATTAGAATCAGCTAGCAACTCAGCTTGGTATTATACACCACTCACATCTAACAAAAGTCAGGTCCTCCACTAGATCAAAAGGTCAGGAGAAAGGATCCATTTTTCTTGGCCATGAAGAGGCTTGACCATTAGAAATAAAGACAAATATTACAACTTTCATGGAGATAATGAGCATGACATGGAAGAATGTAAATACCTAAAGAATAAAATCAAAAGACTAGTCCAGCGAGGCAAGCTTAACCAATTCAAGAAGAAAGCAACCCTATAGAAAAGCAGGCACAAACGTCTACAAAAAGATGGACACGAAGATAAAAACTCCAACTATAGGCAATACGCAAGCATGATTGATGTCATGGTAGGAAGAGCCATAAGAGGAGCTCAAGAAAGTAACAAATCCATCAAGTATACTCTATCAATAACAAGGAGAATTTGGAAGAGCCAATGTTCTACCCCATTACTTTTTCTTTAACTAATGATGATAAAAAGCTCAACACTCCCCATGTAGACACCCTAGTAGTTCAGGGCCAAATTGAAAATTTCTTGGTTAAGGAAATCTTGGTGGATGATGGCAGCTCGATCAATATGATGATCGTTAAAGCTTTTAAAGCACTGGCTAGATTTCAAGAGGTTATGCCTAGTTTGAACCCCTTTAACTGGGCTAAAATTAACCAAAGTTGATGTAATGGGTTCCATCGAGCTGAACATGGAATTGGGTGACATAAAAATCACAAAGAAGTTTAAAGTCATATGGATGGTGGTAGACATTCCTTTTACATGCAACATCATTATTAGATCCCATACAACATAACAGTGTACACTTGCATTAGATACCTCATAATGAAAATTTCAACCGAGCAGGGTGTGACAGTTATCAGGGCAGACAAGGAGATAGCTTGAGAAACATACTTAAACATCCTTAAAGAGATAAACCATGTTGTCTCCTTTAAGCCACAAGAATTTGTTCTTGAGAATACTCCAAAGAATGTCGAGCCAACAACAAATTTAAAGCCCTTTCTAATAGGAAAAAACTGAACCCTCCGCATCGAGATAGAGCTCACTAAACTAATAAGAAGGACATTAGTTCGACGCTCCTTGAAACACTTCACACTTTTGCTTGGTCTCCTATAGACATCATGGGATTAACCCCTCGATTATTGTCCATAAGCTTAACATTGATAGTTTGACCAAACAAATCAAACAAAAGTGAACGAACCATGCATCTAAGCGCCAAAAACCCATAGTCGGGGAGGTGTACAAACTATTGCATGATGGGTTCATTCGAAAGGTGCAAATACCTAGACTGACTAGCAAAGATTGTTCTGGTGGAAAAATCAAACAGGAGGTATAGAATGTGTGTCGATTTCACAGATCTCAACAAGTCATGCACAAAAGATAATTACCTTCAGCCCTTTATGATTTTCCAAAGGGGCATAAAGGCTAACCCTGAGAAGATTAAAGTAATCATTGACATGAAACCACCTCAAATAATCAATGAAGTTCAGAAGCTTAATGAAAGGATCACAACCCTTGGAAGATTCATAGCTTCATAGGCTTAACGTTGTTTATCTTTCTACAAAATGTTGAGAGAACTTAAAAAATTTAGATGGGATGACGAGTGCTAAAAGGCCTTCAAAGAATTGAAAACATTCCTCAACTCACCTTCTCTACTTAGCCACCCTTTGCAAGACAATCTACTCTTCATGTACCTAGCTGCAACTAAAGACACAATTGCTTCAATACTAATCAGAGAAAAAGTAGAGCAAAAGCTGATATATTATGTTAATAAAAGTCTCAAAGACGCTAAACTCAATTACCCAATGTTGGAGAAATTGGCCTATGCATTGGTAAGCTCGACATTACTTTCAAGCCCACGCCATAACAGTCTACATAGATTAGTCCTTGAGAATGATCCTACAAAAAGCAAAATTCTCAAGACGAATAGTCAAATGGGCAGTCTGGCTTTGTGAGTTCGATATCAAATTTGAGGCAAGCTTTGAAGGCTCAAGTATTTACAGATTTTTTAGTCGAGCTAACTGTGGTAAAGCTAAAGCCCGAGCAAACTACGTAAGAAGAAGAATGGAAGTTATATGTAGATGGGGTCTCAAGCATAAAAAGAGCACGAGCAGGGATAGTCCTACAACGACCGAATAGAATCACTATCACATATGTTATCATATTAAAGTTTTAAGCCACTAATAATGCAGCAACATATGAAGCCTTAATTATTGGGCTCGAGCTAGTGCAAGAAGCCCAAGCTAAGCACCTCTTCATATATAGTAATTCACAGTTAGTGGTCTAACAACTCCTCAAGCAATACGCCATCAAAGGCCCCACTATGCTCAAATATGTGGAACATGCTAAACACCTTTTAATGGATATAGAAATAAAAGGAAAAAGCTAGACACTAGAGCATATCCTTCGAGAGAATAAAGAAAAAGTAGATTCCCTAGCCAAGATAACTACCTCTCCCCAAGCAGCATTACCTGAAAGAGTTTTAATGGAAGAAAAACTCAAGCCTAACACCCTATAGTTGTTGACCATAATTGTTATAGCCAAGGAAGACAACTAGATGAACCCCCTCATAAAATACTTAAAGTATGGATAACTTCCCACCAAGGAACAGAAGCCCAGGCCATCATTAGCAAGGTAGTAAACTATGTTGAAAAAGATGGAGTTCTCAACGAAAGGTTTTATAACCATCATTGGCTTAGGTGTGTTTCCTTAGAAGATGAAAATTATATGCTCAAGGAAATTCATGAAGGCATCTACGGGGCTTATAAATTTGCTAGCACACTATCTTGAAAAGCTATCTTAACAAATATTTTTTGCCCTCATTGTTCAAGGATGCTAAAGAGCTAGTACAAAAATGTGATGCTTATAAGAAGCATGGCACCGGGCAGTAGTTATTCAACAACCTATTGACTCAACATGGCCTTTCTCGCAATGGGGAATAGGCATCTTGGGCCCCTTCCCACAAGCATCGAGTCAAAAGAAATTCATAGTAGTGGCCATAAACCACTTTTTTAAGTGGCCAAAAGTTGAGGCCCTTGCCACAATCACCTCAGTAAAAATACTAGACTTCTTCAAGAAAAATGTGATCTATCAATTTAACATCCTAAGGGTGATAATAATAAATAATAGGAAGTAGTTCAATAATGATTAATCTTGTTCTTATTGCACTGACTTGGCCATTGACCTTTAGTTCACCTCTGTAGCTCTTCCATAACCACATGGGCTAACCGAGGTAACTAATAAGATAATCTTATAAGGGATCAAGAAAATGTTAGATGACGCAGAGGACACTTGGACCGACTAGCTCAAATATATTTTATGGGCCTTCAGGATAACCCCAATGACAACAATGGGCCAACCACCATTCTCCTTGGTAGAGAGGACTGAGGCAATAATTCATGTGAAAATCGACCTTCCCTTATACAAAGTCCTTCATTACAGCCTTGAGCAAAATGAAAAAGAGTTTCACCTCAATTTGGATCTCTTAACAAAAAAGCAAAAAGAAGCCATCATTTGAGCCGCAACATATCAATAGAAAGTAGCTCGATTTTACAATAGAAGTTAATAACTGAGTTCTCAAAGAAGGTGACCTTATGCTCCACAGAACTGATAAAGCCCAAGGATAAGCTGGAGTAAGTAAGCTCAACATCAATTAGGAAGTTTCATGCAAAATATCCAAGGTCATAGGCCCTGCAACATACAAGCTAAAAACTCTAGAGGGAAAGCTCGTGCCTCGCATATGGAATATGGAAGCACTTAAGAAATACTTTATATAAATAGCCTTTGCTGCCTTTCTTATGTAGTTATTTGTTTTCTCTTAATAAAAATAAAGCTAACCATAGACGTAGGCAAATTGTCAAACTACATAAAAACTTTATGCCTTTTCATTCCCTTTTATCTTGTGCCCACGATTAAAAATAGTGTACCAAGCTAATCTACCTTGTACACAAAACGAGCTAATCAATCTCACCGATAAAATTATGAAAATGTACTAACCGAATCTACCTCGTACATAAAATAAGCTAATCAATATGAAAATGTACTGACTGAATCTACCTCGTACATAAAATAAGCTAATCAATTTCGTATAGTTATGAAAATGTACCAAGCTAATCAATCTCATGAATCAAAAAGAACCAAACTAAATCTAGCTTAACAATGAACCGAGCTAATTATTCTTGTACACAAGTCAACACCTTGCTAATTAAAGTCATAGTCAATGTTAACTGAGCCAAAAATAACAAAAGTAGCTCAGCTCTTCTTGAAAATTACAAGATTCAAAGTTCTATATGAAAGCTCAACATTCGTAGCATTATTATCAAAACAACGATAAACATAAAAGAACAAAATAAAGTTTCCATTACCTTAGAAAAATTTTTACAATGTAAGAGAAGCATGAGGTTACATAAAAGCCTAACATCTACTCCTCTACTTCTTATTCATCCTCAGCACTAAGCAAAATGTCGCCCACATAATTAAAATCTATTTTTGGATGAACCTTGGCAAGCATATGCCTAATCTTTGAATCATAGGCAAAGTAAATGAAGGACATCTCTTTAAGCACTGATGACTGAGCTGCGGCCTCCTCCGTTTGCCAGTTCTTAACCTCCTAGCTCAACTCAACACTCTTCTTGAAAATCTCATCTAGCTCAGCCTTTTTCTTTTTCAGCTCCTCCAAGCCGAACAGCTCTGATATTCGCACTCCAACAACCTTTAACTTCTCTCGGGTCTCACTCAACAACTTCGTCGATGCATCCATTTGCTAGAGTGTCTTGGTGATCATTTGTGAAGAATCAAAAGCAGTTAAGGACCAATGTACAAGCAGTTAATGACCAATGTCCATGCAGTTCAATGCTAATATACATGCAGTTTAAAACTAATGTACCAATATACATACAAGAACAATGTATATCAATTAAGTTTTTAGAATTTGTTACATTGTTGCTAGAGTATCAATTTAAAACTAATTTGTTTTTCATTAATCTATTTCATAAATTTTAATATACATGCAGTTAGGAACCAATGCACGTATAGTTCAAATGTATATGCAATTCAAAACTAATGTATATGCAGTTAAAAAATAAAGCATTTCAAAACTAATTGACCAATGTACATGCAAAAACAATGCATATCAAAAAAAGGTTTGTAGAATTTTTTATATTGTTGATAGTATTAATTAAAAACTAATGTACTTTTCATTAGTTTATTTTATGGATTTCAATGTACATGTAATTCAATACCAATGTACATGTAATTCAACACTAATGTACATGCAATTCAACACCAATATACATACAATTCTGTTTACAAAAAAAGAATGACACATGTGATACTTAAATGAAACGGTACATATTAACTCTAGTCCATGTTGCAATATGAACCTGAATCCATGATATACACGTTGTTTACCACCTCTATTATAGGTTACTAGCGTCCTTCAACCGCCATCATTATTTTGCAATTATACTATTGAGTTCCAAGCAAAGCTTAACTCTTGCCCTACTCTTATACAAATGATTCATTTCCTCATCCCTTTACCTTCAAATGATCGTGATTATCATCTTGAGAAGTC
>CATIWR010092653.1:0-14084 GCA_949677035.1 Omphalea diandra | reverse complement strand
AAAATAAAAAATTAATATAAATATATTTTTTCTCCTATTAAATAAAAAAAAGTATCAGAGATATATATATATATATATATATATATATATATATATATATATATATATATATATATATAAATTTATCATATTTATATTAATCATCATATTTTCTCTCCGTTTTGGGATGGAGAAGGGGAAAAAGAGAAAAATAAATGTTAGTTTTTTTTCATTCTCAAACAATTAAAAGATGATTTTTTTTTAATTTTCTTTCATATTTTTCTTTTCTCCCTTATTTTAGTTTATTCCAAACAGAGGGTAAATGTTAATATGTTTGATGGCCATCTATTCAATAAAATTTTCAATAGCCTTTGACAAAAAATCCATGGGTATGGGCTGGTTTAGAACGATCTCTATTTATTGAAACTCAAGCAATTATAAGAGAAACCACCATAATTATAATTATAATGTCAAAACTTGGTGTGCAGATTGTATGAATAAATTTCTGAATGTGAGTAATATATTAAGTTTATTTTTTCATTTTAACAGATGATAAAATGGTGAGCACCAGAAAAGAAAAGAAAAAAAAGAGTATAATTTCCCTGAAACAGAATAGAAGGCTCAGAGTTCCTGTCTGGTCCATTAGAAAGTAATTTGTTCAAATTTACCTTATGGGGTCATTGTGGAATTTGGTAAAACTGGGGCCAAAAAAGAAAAGGGGCTGCTTAAAATGGGTTTTAGAAAACTGATTCCCATAAATCAAACCATTGACCAACGAACTCCACAGACCAAAATTTATTAAATTTTATCGACTACTAAATTTCAAGGAAAAATCATTGAGTTTGAGCATGAATTAATTATATCTGATTCTGGATCATGTCAATTTTATGCGATTCATAGTATTCCTTCAAGACAATGAAGGAGAATGACGCTTATAAGACAAATTTTACAAGCTATCTATTCATTAATGACGAATCATACTTTTCTAACAAGACAATGAAGGAGAATGAGACTTATAATTTAGATAAAGAAGACTTAAATTTTGTAAGTCTATTTATTTTTTTTTATCCAATCAAATATAAATGTATATCATATCAAAGTTATTTTATTTTTAGAATCTTTTGAACAGAGTCTTAATTGGAGTATAAACTCTTAATATATATATATGTACACTTTACTAATTTTAAACTCAAAAGAAATTAGAAAATTTGCGCTTTATTGTGTTTGCTATATGTCCAATTAGTGCAAGATTTAAGTAAACTATTGGGTTTCACTTAATAGTTGTGAAAGTGATAAGAAAACTAATAGAACTACTACAAGATATAAATTAAAATTGGATAGCTTGAGAATCCTTTGGTCGATTCAGTTTATGAAGTCGTTTGATAGTCCTTTTTTAATAGTAGTGTAAATACATGATTATGTTATGTTTATTTGTCATAAGTTAATTTAATTAAATTTGATATTGGTGGTCACAGACTGTTCTTCTTGCTCTAATCCTGGCCTCCGAATTACACATGTCAAGCTTTTTGCGTTGTTCTAGCAATTTACTGATTGTCAAAGGGCTAAGCACCCATTCTGTGTTAACTCCCTGGTCCATTTTTGGAATTATGACCCAAGCACATGCAAGACTCTCCCACTTTGTAAGTGTTCCTGGGGCCTTTGTTCCTAAACACTTAAACACGGGAGTCTCCTTTGTGGTTGAGTCTCAAATCCTCCCCCTCATCTTGTTAAACTTTTATCTTGTAATTTTTAGCCTTTTTAATACATTACTCGTTGACCCAAAAAAAAAAAAAAAAAAAAGATATTTGTTTGCTTTCATGTGATATCATTAATGAATTATGAAGTTTTGTACCTGGCGGGTCAGTTCATTTGATTTCTCAAAGTGGTTTTTTTTTTTTAAAAAAAAACCCTGTTCATTTGAGTCGATATCAAATAAAAAAAATGAAAAAATATTGTAGATAAACCATTATAAACCATTTTTGAATGTTGAAAATTCTAAAGAACAGATATTATCCTTATGTCACCAAAGTTTCCTCACAAACCTGACTAAGCGAACCTTCATGTGAGGATAATGAATCTTATCTTTTTTCCTCTTATCCAAATTCATCCACTTCAGCGGAAATTTCATATTATATGATAAATATATACTTTCTACGTCTCAAAAAAATTATTTATTATTTTTGAAAATATCTTAAAGTACATATTACTTTCATTAAATAAAAAATATTTATAATTCATCTTTCTAATTTATCTCATTAATTATTAAATTAAAAAATATATTTATTTTTTATTCAATTTAATTGAGGATACAAATGAAAAATTATATTATAAATTATGAGTTGACAATGTATTAAATATTTTTTATTAAACAATGTAAAAAATAAAAGTTGACAATCTTTTTTATAATTTCGTCTCTACCTTTCAAAGATGAACTATACCCACCCAAAAAAAAAAAAGTGTAAAGTATACATGAAATTATAGAATAAATAAATAATTTTAGCATAACAATGGATAGTAACATAATATTTGTAATAAATTTAAATAAAATTTATTTGATGCGCAAATAAATTTTATCAAAAATATTATTTTTGAATACATTTAATCTAGTAGGATTTATGCGCAAACTCCATTAATTTTGCTAGAATTCAATTTCAAAATTTTGAATTCTTTTAATATATCAAACATGTGCCAAGATTTCCTATATTGTAAATGATAATGTGTTAACGTGTAGATTCACTATTGACTTACTGAACCTTTTCCAAATTAACACCATGGTTTTCAGAATCGGACCGGACATGACGGTTGGACTAATAAAATAAAAAATTGATCAGTAATTTGGTTTGATTCAATATTGACCTCCTAAAAAAAATAGTTAAAATCAGAAAAAACTGGTCAAATCCAGAAAAACCGGCCAAAATTGAAATTGGATCAAACTAATTTAAGTTAAATTTATATTATTTTTGTGAAAAATTTAATTTTTTTACAATTACAATATTTTACACAAAATTTAAATTTTAAAAATAATTTTTATTATTTTATCTTATTATATATTTTTTCTAAATTTTAAATATTTTTAAAGTATTATTTGTATATTTTTTTAAAAAAATATGTCAATGAACAAGACGATCCAAAAATCGGCCAATTGACTTGTTTTGCCTTCGATTGGATTTTAAAAATATTGATTAGCACAAATTTGTCAATAATACTTGTAAAACATTAAATATTATAAAAATGAGACATAAGCAACTGAATCAAGTTAAAATGAATTTGGATTTAATTAATTTGGAACTGAGATATTTTTGAATTGGATTGATTTTAATTTTTATTAATTTAAATTAGATTATTTTATGTTATGGGTCAGGTCATCAAGTCAAAGTATAAATGAAAATTCAAATAATTTTTAAATTTTGAATTGGATCATTTATTATTTTAATTTTTAAAAATAAAAAATATTATTTTGATTTTAAAATAAATTTTAAATATTTTAATAATTTAAATTAAATTAATTAGGACAATTCATAGATCGAATTCAGATATTTTTCATAAATGAATTCAGATCAAATTTTTAAATTAAGTGAAAAACTACCACTCTAATGAAAATGACGAACATCATCTAGTAATTATTTGATGAAATAGTTTAACCTTGATATCTATTTTATTAATATGATAGACAAATATTATCCAATAGGCACAGAATATATGTTACTTTAGTAATAGTTCTTCTTTTCATTTTTTTTTTTCATTTCAGTTTATGCTCTTTTGCGTCAACAACATTATGGTCATTATATATGTACATATATAATTCATCAAGACACTTCCACAAGAGTGCTTGGTACTCTTGCTTTCATAGCTTATATATATATATAAGGCATGCCAACGTTCATGGACCAACATATAAAAACCAAGGAAAACAAGATATGGCTCATTTTCATGACTTGTGGTTATAATCTTTTAAAGAGAAGATGGTCTTTTCTTGATGAATTGCTAAACCTTTTCCCTGCCTTGTACTTTTGACAGATTTTATCTTGATGTGCCAATCACAATGGCGTCCTGTCAAAACCATAGAAAACGCCAAGTCCACATCATGTTAAGGACTCCCAACATCAGAAATTTTTAGCAGACTCAGTCCAACACGTTATTCATTGACGTATTATTTTATTGCAAGGAACCAAATCTATTAAAAAATGTTTACAACTTCATTTGGAAGATACAAAAGGACTTTAATTGTGTTTCTGCATGGAATTTCATTTCCAAACGTAAATTTTCTGATATTTTCTGTGGAGCCCAATTGTGTCAAAAAGCAAACTTCATAACTTTTTGGAGCTCATTAGTACAATTTTGAAGAGTTCCAAGGTTGGTTTGAATTAAGTATAAATTAAAGAACCAACGAGGTATAATAACAAAATTTAAAAAATTTTAATATTTATTTTTATTAAATAATTAATTAACTAATTGAATGATTAATTATTATTTTATAAAAAATTATTATCAAATAAATAGAATAATAAAATAAATGTCTTAGAATTATAATTATGTATGAAAGTAATTATAATAAAAGATTGTTTATTGATTCATACTTTTAATCTTATGAGATAAGTTTCATAAAAAAATATTAAACTTGAATGTAGTAAATTTCTAATAATCAATCAAATAAAAAATATTAAGTATTTCATAATCAAAAAATAAAATTAATAAATAATTATAAATTATATATGTGAGATACTTATGATAAAGAGTTGTCTATTGATTCATATTTTTGATTTTATATGGCGTAGTTTTAAAATAAAATTTGTTCAATTTGAATGATTTGAATGAAGTAAATTTCTGATAATCAATTAAATAAATAATATTAAATATTATAATAAAAAATAAAATTAATAAATAATTATATATATATATGTGTGTGTGAGAGAGAGAGAGAGAGAGAGATAATTATACTAAAAAATTGTGATAAATAATATTTAAAATTTATTTTAAAATTAGAATTAATAATATATTGATTGATTTAAACCTTTTAAGACAGATAGAGAGAAAATGTTTAGGGGTGGACAAACGGTCAGTTTGGTTTTTTTATCAATATTAAATAAATCAAATTTTATATATTTAAAATCTAATCGAACCAAAATTTTTGAAAAAAATAAATTAACCAAATCGATTAAATTGAAATTTATATGCCTATAAATCAAACTAAATCAAACATATAAAAAATTTAATTCAATTTGATTTGATTAGATTATATATATTTTAAATCTGATTAGATTCAAATTAGTTTGATTTATTAATAATTTTGATTTGTTATCTAAAAAACCAAATCAAAAATCAAAAGCTAAATTTTTTAAAATTAAAATCGAACTGAATTAATTTTATCAAAGAATCAAATAGAATCAAACCAAACCAACTTGGTTCGGTACATTTTTTCCATCTTGTCCAATTTTTGCCTAGCCCTCCCCACACCCGGCCACCTTAGAATTTTCAAAATACTGATTCTTTTTGCCGCGTAAATATCACATATATTATTCAATAAATTGTTGTTATAAATAATTTTCAGCTACAATTATTACTTTAATTAATTTAAATTTGATATTTTTTCAAATATTAAAAAAGAGAATTATATTAGTGAAATTCAAATCTAATATCTAATAATCATCCAATAATCAGAGCTAATTCTTAGCTACGTGTCAATATATATATATATATCTATATATATATATAAAATAATTAAAAATTTGTTCGCTTGCATATATTAAGATAGAAAATATTTTTAAAGAAGAAAGTCAATTTTTGTTGATGAAGTTTTAATTTCTAAATGCGAAATGTCCAACATCAGTACGGGCGTGAGAGTGAAGGGTTCAAATCTGATACGAGACCAAAAATTGGTATTTACTTATCGTTAATTGTAGACTGAAAAAAACAACTCTCACAAAATGGTGTGATTGCGAGAAAGTTTCACCCCTCTCCTGGCCTTTCACGAGCGAACATCTGTATAAATACACGTGCACACCACACGCACTTGGGCATAATCACCACGTCAAAAGATTTTGATTAATAAGAAGATTAGACAGAGAGATGGGAGGATGCGTATCCGGAGACGTGAAAGGCGGGAAACAAGGCATTGGAGGAGGAGGAGGGACCCACCAGAGGCCCACAGAACCGCCTAACAATGGCGGATACAATGACGCTGTCGATTTCTTCAACCGCTCTCGTGGCATGCATGCTCTTTATACTCAAATTCAGGTCTATTTTTCATATTACTATATGTCTGCATGCTAACGCCATGCCTCCATTCATCCGCACTGAAAATAACATTCTTTTTTTTAAAAAAAAATCATTTCATGCTTGGCGACTGTGGAGATTCTCAATTTTACTATTTTTGGTAATTTCCTTGTTAGGGTTTTTAAATTACTCTATTTATTTGAATTTGTACTCTTGTTTATAATTAATATTGAAGTTCCCTGATGTGATCAAAGTTCGTGCTTATGCGTAGTAAATCGTTTTGAGTCGAATTGTTGTGAGAGCAACAACATATGAATACCTCTGTCAGTACTTGTTTCATGTAAAGATGAAGGAAGCACCGCGATTTTGAAGTCTAAAAACCCTTTCTAATATCTGTTGACATTGGGTTCTGGATTCTGCATAAGATAACTGCTTTTTAATGCACTAAGAGCATGTTTGACATTGATGTGGTAGAAATCTGATTTTGTTTGTTAAACTACCGCATTTTTTAGTTTCCAAAATATTTGTACATATTCATGAAAGTAAATATTCATGAAAGTGGTTTAGTTACATCGTCCACCTATTCAATAGCAATTGGCAAAATCTTTAGATATTACCTTCTTTCAGAATCAACTTTTTACTTGGACAATTCGTATTGGAAAGTATTATGATCAATTAGGAAAGAGATTTTTTTTAAAAAAAATTTTTTGCCTCATAATCACCTATTGCTGTTTTGACTTTTCACTTTGATTAGTATGGTAGGGCATCCATTGCAATGTTGAATATATGTTGTGGTCATGTCAATTAAATTAAAACATCTGAAGAATGCCTTATGTGTTTTTCTGTTGTTATGACTTATGTGTTTTGAGTATTAATAATTATAATATTATATCACGTTACTAGTAGTCTAATAATAAAATTTTTAATTTTTTTTAATTTTTTATTTTTATTCTTCATGTCACTCAGGCTCACGCCTACACCTTGTGCCTAGGCTCTAGGACCTCTTAGCGCACCTTGCGCCTTTAATAACTATACTTTTATGTGAATTTACAGACGCAGTGGCGTATGTCAGTGTGAATCTTTATACTTTCCTTTTATCTTACCTTTCCCTTTTTATTACCTATTATATGTATGAACACTTATTGAGTGTTCTGTTTTCTCTGGTTCTTATTGTGTTTTTATATTTTTCAAATATGCACTGCAGTTGACTTTATCAGCTTCGAAGTTGCTTGATCGTGACATTACATCAAAGGTATGTTTTCCAGACTGTGATGTTAATATTGTTTCTTCTTACAGTTGGGGGTTTAATCTTTCGGTATGCAATATGCTGCTTGGTTGTTGTGTTGTCTTATTATCATGGGTCCATTCTCTTTTTCTTTTCTTTTTTTTTTCTTTAATTTAGTTTAGATTTGTTTATTGGATGTGACATCTGCTTCAGTTTATCAATCTGCTTTTGAACTTCTCTGCTTACTGATGGTGGAAAAATTATAATCTAAAGCAATATACTTTCAACTTATTAATAGCTCTATGACACATTGTCTGTGTTCCTAGAACACTTGAACATGGATTGAACTACTAATCTGTCTCCCCCCCAACCCTTTTTCTCCCTTGCATGTGCATGTACAGGCTGATGGTGGTGTTTAGTATAATTGATACGATTGACTAATCTGAGATAAAGAAAAGAAAAGAGAAGATATAGCAGACTCCATATGTTATTCTTCAAAGAAAGGGCAATCAATATTTGTTGACATTTGTTCTTGTGTGGTTTGGACTAAAATAGGTCTTTATTGTCACAGAGTGACCCTATGGCAGTGGTATACTTAAACAAAAAGGATGGAAAACTAGAAGAAGTTGGTCGCACTGAAGTCATTTTAAATAACTTAAATCCTTGTTGGATTGACAAGATTACAATTGCTTATCAGTTTGAGATAGTTCAGCGGCTAATGTGAGCTTCTCATATCTTCTTTTGCATGCAACTTCCCTAGTTATATTTTCATTCACTTTACTTTGAACTCGTGTTTTACCTTTCATGCAGCTTTCACGTCTATGATGTTGATACTAAATATCACAATTTGCCTGTGAAGGTATGTCTTCTGACAACTACATATAATTTCATTTTGAGTTTTGATGTTTAATTGGAAAAAGTTCAGAGCAATCTTCAAAATCCATTAAACATCAAGTGCTAAGATTGTGTCTTGCAATGCAAAACTCTATTTCATTAGACTGTAATGGGTAAAGATTCATTAAAACTCTATTTTGCAAAACAGAAATTTGGTTGCTTGATCATATTAGCCGCATGTATTACATGCCTCTACACTCAGATATGGTTTGAGGAGTGATATAGGATAGATTTAGGTTAATCTATGCTACGACTAATTTGCAGAAGCTAGCAGAATTTGAATTTGAAATTCAGACCTAATTGTAGATAAATGAAGAAGAAAAAAAGAGTTCCTGAGACCTAGAAAACATGGACTTCACGCCCAAGGGTTCCTTTGGCTCCACACCTTAGGAAAGAATTGCATCACACTACTCAAGAAAATAGCAAATCTGTCATTATTTTTATTAAACTTAACTCTGCTGAAAAATAAAACAATACAAGCGCAAGTATATAGTAAGTAATAAGAAATCCTAACACTACTAGAATAAGAAATCGTAAACTAAGAAAATTATAAATCAATACTAACTACGAAGTGCTAAACCAATAAAAACTCCTAAATCAGACTTAAAGGCTCTAAAGAAATCTAAACTCCTATTCCAGCTGGCTGTAATTTACAGAAATAACCTTTGAAAAATGGAAAAATGAACATAATATGAAAAGTAAGACTTAGGATTCTAGCAGACATTTTGGAGGGCACCTCATGTGAAAAAATTGTAAGAGATTTAACAGAAATCTAAAGAAATTAAGATGGAAAGTAACAAAACTAGTTAATGCAATGCAAATTTGTGGTTGATCTATGTTTTTTTGGAATTAGTGGGCAACAATAAGCTTTTGCCATGTTTTTCAGATGATCAAGATGCATTTTTCTGAAGGTTAACTTTGCATTTTAAACTCTATTTTGTCTTGCCTTGCAGTCACTGAAGTTGATGGATCAGCAATTTTTGGGAGAAGCGAGTTGTGTTCTATCTGAGGTTAGTTACCTCTGATGTTATAAATAGTGCTTATACATATATATATATATATATATATATATATGCTTTAAGGAAGGCTAGCAAGCAACCTGCATTAGATGATCACTGATGCAGCTAAATAGAATATGAAAATGCTTTTGTTAGTGTGTTTGAAATTATGAGATCTAACAGAAATTTGTAAACATTTGGTCATTGCTGATGATGTCTATATATATATATTTTTTCTTTCTTTATGGCAGATAGTGACCAAACAGGATCAGACATTAACCCTGACTCTTCATGACAGAAATAGAAATGGGCTTGGAGTTGTAAGAAATTTAGGGACACTCACTGTCCATGCTGAGGAAACTATTGCTTCCAGGACGGCCATCGAGTTAACATTTCGTTGCTCCAACCTGGACAACAAAGATGTGTTTTCTCTAAGTGTATGTATTCAAGTATTCATCTTCAGAGCTTGGTGTTACTTAACATGTAATGTATTTATCTTTATACTATAGTAGATTCTCAATTTTCACCCTCTTTTTGTTATAGGACCCTTTCTTAAGAATATCTAGAGTAGTTGAGAGTGGAGGGTCAATACCAATATGCAAGACAGAGGTTGTGGAAGATAATCTGAATCCAATCTGGAAGTCCCTACATCTGAGCATGCAGCAGTTTGGAAGCAAGGCAAGCTTGGACTTTTTTATTGGGTTTACCAAACTACTTATATTTTATCAATATTGATTAGAAGGTGGCCAAGAGTTTGTAGAATTTTTGTAAAGCAATCATTTTGTATTTCACTTTGATACAGGATAACCCACTGGTTATTGAGTGTTTTGATTTCAACAGCAATGGAAATCACGTTCTTATTGGGTAGTTGTTATACTTCTTTTTGTTGTGTTTCTTTTTTGCTTCCAAACAGTTTTAGTGGCTTAGACTGCAACTGATGCTATATCTTTTAATTTATTTTTTCAGGAAACTTCAGCAATCAGTTGCTGATCTGGAAAAGCTTCATAGAGAAAGATGTGGTGCAAATTTTATCTTACCATCTCATCGAGGTCATGAGAAGGTTGTAATCTTACTTGATGCAAAATTTAGTATGGTATGCCACTTGACTTACTAATTGGTTTTTCCTTACAGGTACTTAAGGGTCAGCTTTTTGTGGATCGATTTTTGGAAAAGGAGCAGTACAGTTTTCTTGATTATATTTCAAGTGGCTTTGAGCTAAATTTCATGGTTGCTGTTGATTTTACTGGTAAGTACATTTGATTTGTGTCATTATTCATCCTTCTCCTTACCTCTCCACTTTTCAGCTTGGCATCTGATTTGTCCCTTTGCTGTTTGATTTTTCAGCTTCAAATGGAAATCCTCGAAATGCGGATTCCCTGCACTATATTGATCCTTCAGGGCAGTTGAATTCTTATCAGCAGGTAAAGCTAAAGCAGCTGTGTTACTGTGGTGCAGTTAGTATGGGTAGCAGTTGTATACTGAAGCTTTTAATAAATGCTATTATTTTTTAATTTCAAGGATCATCACTCTTGAAAGTACCTGCTATATAGTAAGAGTATTCTTGTGAGTTGATCTTTTCTCTTTGTATGAATATTGATAAGGATAAATAGCTGCAACTGCTCAAGCTGCCATTTTTTTTTTTTTACATTACTAGTTTATTCTGTTCCTTTTTGTTCAAGGTTGGATTTATTATTCTATGTTTTCAGAAGAAAACATCATTCTTGAATTCTTTTGCAGGCTATAATGGAAGTGGGGGAGGTCATACAATTTTATGATTCTGATAAGCGTTTTCCAGCTTGGGGCTTTGGGGGAAGAACGCCTGCTGGTACAATATCACACTGTTTCAATTTGAATGGAAGTCCAAGTGGCTTTGAGGTACATTGTTATTATGTCAGTCAGAATAAGAATTACCTAGAATTTCTTATTGATGTTGTCCGCAACTTCTCTGCTTTTGGTGTATATTAATTTTGCTTGAAGAGATACATTTATTACAAACTGATGCATCTCACCCATTCTTTAATTCCTTTATCTAACAGGTTGAGGGTGTTGAAGGCATAATGGCTGCTTATGCCACTGCTCTACAAAATGTTGCTCTGGCAGGACCAACTTTATTTGGCCAAGTGATCAACACAGCTGCACAATTTGCTGGTCAGCCTCTATCAGACAATAACAGCAAATATTTTGTCTTGCTCATCATAACGGTAACAGAACTATGACATTTACATTTTTTTTCCGCTTGTTTCCCCGTATTTAAATAATAGATAAGAACCTTTTCTAGGATGGAGTTCTCACAGATCTTCAAGAAACTAAAAATGCTTTAGTGAAAGCATCTGATCTTCCATTATCAATTCTTATAGTTGGAGTTGGAGGTGCAGACTTTTCACAAATGGAGGTGTGCCTTTTTTCTTCATTTATGCTGACACTATACTTGTATAGTTTCTTAAAAATTTTTACCTGTTAGACGAGACGGTACCATTTGCACCTGTTGGGCATTTGTTAATTAGAATAAATCTCAATCTCTTGCAGATCCTTGATGCTGATAATGGACGTCGATTGGAGAGTTCTACTGGTAGGGTGGCTACACGAGATATAGTACAATTCGTTCCCATGCGAGAAGTGCTTAGTGAGTACAAATGGACCTGTGTCTCTGCAAATTAATTTGAATGAATCTAGAGGTGTAATTTTCTGTAAATTGTGTTATAAAAACTTGATAGGACAGATTGAAATGAGTTTGGAAATGTTGAGAGTGAAGCATGGTGCAACTTTTCACGACATAGTTTAGCTTCAAAGCAACTTTCTTGCTTGAAAAGTTTAGCATGTTATATTTCTTTCCTCCTGAACTTTGAACTCAATACTGGCTTTAAATGGTGTTACCATTTGGAAATGATTTTTTTTTTTTTTTCCTTTTGGCCACTATTTCTATGACATCAAGTAATAAGTTTATTGTGCTCTGGACAGGTGGACAGTTGTCTGTGGTTCAAGCCCTTTTAGAAGAGCTGCCTGGACAGTTTTTGTCCTATATGCGGTGCAGAGATATCAAACCACTTGCTCGACAGGGAGCTTGATGTTCTTAAAGACATCATGTAGGTTTAAACTAATAACTGTACGTATGTACAAAAAAGAAGGTTGATAAGGAACATTCAATTCTTTACCTGGTTTGACATTTCTTAGAAAAATGGAGTCAACTGACTTTGATGGTTGTCCTAATTTTTTTTTTTTTAGAATTTAAGGAATAATAGTAAAGTTTTACTTTTAGAAGTTGATAGGTGGAATCTGCTGTGACATTCGAACATGTGTTAAGGTGGGACACAATGATAAAGTAAATCATCAAATGTGATTGGATTGCTTGTACATTTATGGAGTTATTTCTCAAAGCTTAACGTTAACTTTTGTGCATGCACATGATAATTCTGTTATATACTGCATTATTTAGCAAGGAAAGCAAGGCGGTTTTTCCAAGATTCTATTGTCCAGTGTTATTATTTTAGTGCTATTCCTATCATATTTTGATGGGGCACTTCTACTCCTTTCATAAAAGTTAAAATGAAAGACATTTGAACGAAACTCTAGTGTGTAAAAAAATTAATATAACTGTAACTAGTAAAATTTAAATGTTAAATGAGATAATAAGAGACGATGTTGTCAATTTTACTTGGAAGGTGTAGGGCATTAAATGAGAGAAAAAAAATGCAAATAATGGCACCGCTATGTTTTGAGGGGACTGAAACTTGCATAAATAATTCTTGTGTGCAACAAAATACGTCAATGGCTCGAAAAATAAGAATAATGGTGAGCAATTTTAAAAGTTCATTTTAAGTCTGCAATTTATTGGGTATTAAACATAAATAATTTAATTCTTGCAGAAAATACAGAGCGCTTTTGCAAGAATAAAATGGGAAATAAATGGTCCTTCCTAATACTTCACATAAAACGAATTGAAAGCCCTTTTCACCATTGATGAAATGAACTGCAATAAATTTTGCCTTATTCCAGCTTTAACACATGGTAGATGGGGTTATTATTCCTTTGCATTCTGCTGTACATCGTGTAAAAATTATAAGGATAACTAGTTAAGATTAAAAAAAAATACTTAAGAAAGGAATTCAGAATTGGCAAACATATTTTTAAGCAGTGAAGTAGTCCTATGAGCGCCTAAAACTTTGAAAACATGTCATTTCTGTAGGGTTGGTATCAGGATTGTCATTCCAACATTCTTCATTGTCCCTCTTTAAGTTGCAAAGTTTGTAACTTTGCAGGAAGGAGTCCTTTTGAGAAAACCTTCTGCATCTTGGGATATTGACTCACTACTACATCTGTCAAAGAGGGGAACTTGAACTTGTGCTCTACATCTGCTGAGCAAAAGCTGACAAGGCTGGGTAAAGAAAGAAGTTCCAGACTTTCCAATTTGTTGATGATAATCTCCTCTTTTGACTGTCCCTTCGTTTTTAACTAATATCATCACCGTATTGCACTCATTTATACTCATTTTTGGGATAAATTACATTCGGGATCACTTAATTATAGGGATAATTCTAACGTGTTCACCTAAAAAAATTAATTATTAACATATTATAACTATTTAATATCATTAGCACTAACCTCAGGCGAATTAGAGCAATTCCGATGTTGACCAGGCTGACCGATGCTAACTCATCAAGTGGCAATTCATACACTAACTTTACAAAAAGACTAAATTGCCCTTATGCATAGTGTTTATTTTGACCTCATTTAATTTGATTAAGTTAAAACCTAATTTACTTTATTGCTCAAATATG